>CAJHQQ010000595.1:0-167794 GCA_905132885.1 Moricandia moricandioides
CGGAATCTAGTTGACATATAAAGAAGTACAAACTGTATTTTATATATATAGTTTTGATTTTAAGTAATTTAGCTTATCTATTTGCATAATTTCTTTGAAGTATTAACTTTATAAATTGGATTATTGAACTTTTACATATAATTGGATATTTTTGGATTTTTAAATGTTAAGACACTTAAACTAAGTTTGGTTTGGGTAAAAATCCTTTAAACTAAAGATTTACAGATAACAACGGTCTATTTACCGGTATTGTAGATATGTGGTTTAATCTATTAAATAAAATCTGTTTAAGGATTATTCCGTTAAATCTTTACTTTAAAGGTTTTCTAATCAAACAAGCTTAGCTGATGGATTTTATCATTAAAAATCTAAAAGAGTGCATGTTTTATTCAAATTTAATACAGTAACAAACCAAATTTACAGAGAACAAACACGCAAAGTGATAGAATCTCAAAAGAGTCCAAAAGCTTCTAAAAGTACGAAATTCAAAAACGCCTTTCTCTCTCACCATGACATGGTGTCGAATTACGTAGGCATGGTTACTTAATAGTTCTTATGCTCAACAGCTGTAAATGTAAAGAAAAAGAAAGAGCAGTATATGTGAAACTTGTACGCTTTCAGAACCATCAAGTCTCCGTTAGTTGTATTGTTTCGAACTCTGCGAACTCAGGATCGACTGTAGTTAAAAACATATTTTGATAAAATGGTTAGAGATTTCGAGTTGCCTTGTAACAAGATGGTATCACCAAACGTATGACTTTAAATCATATGCATAATTAATGATAAATTCAAATCACCCATTTAACGATGTTGGATTTTTCACCTTTTCTATAGAGCTCATAAGACAAAAAAGAAATTAAAACGTAGACTTACAAAATTATTCCAAAAAAAAGTTTTTTTTTTTTTAAGTTAAAGGGAAAGTAGAAGGGAAACAACTTTTAATTTACGTAAATAGCACAAAAGAAACACACATTCAAGTATTTTATTAACGAAAAATAAACTCAAAATTATGTTGACTTGGTCGAATAAAGTTAACACTTGATATCAGAGTGGTACGTTGACCATGACATTTGTTTTTGAAATCAGAATTACATTTAAGGTGTTTTGGTTAGTAACATAGTTGACCCATTTTTTATATATTTTTACTAGTTCAAAAGCATAAGAAAAAGCAGATTTAAAGCTTATATCTTATTAAATCATTCAAAACCTATATATATATATATATATATATATATATATAATACACAGATTATAGTAATAGTCTAACTGAAATAGAGCTTTATGCATTTGGCATTATATATATATGATACTGTTATATTTCAAAAAATAAAAAAAACATTCAATCGAGTCCTTTAATTCTACAACATAACCAAAAATATCCATTTGACACCAAAAAATTGAGAAGATGATGTGATTAATATATACCTTGACTTTAGGATAAGGGAAGCTAGTTTTAACACCACCTCTGCTTCCGAAGCTGAATTTTGATTTCTTCTCATTAGGTTTTAAGATCTGAAAAGAGCAAACCAAATCCTCGTCCACACTCATCATCGCACCTGCATTGTCGAACTCTCCACAGTAATTCGGCGCTGAGAATATCGTCACAAGCTGCTTATTCGCAAAGAACTCAAACCCATCTTCAACAACCTGAGAAAAAACCTTTACTTGCATCAAAAGAAAACACGGTTACTTTGGACGCAAGGAAGGAAAACACAAACCTGATGAGCCCTACAAATTAGGTCAAGATCGAGTCTTTGGAGAAACTCAGAAACTGTATCCGATCCAAAAGTGTAGGAAACTCCACGATCGTTAGGACCCCATCCTCTAAGGTTTTTATCAGGGTCAGACCACAAGAGATCACAGAGTAAACCACGATCAGGAATATCCGTTGGACGACGGATGTCCCTAATCTGTCTCAAGCTACGCAGCTCCGGGGAGAGCCCACCGTGCATGCAGAGAATCCTGTCGTCGATGAGTGCAGCCACTGGGAGACAATTGAAGCAATCGGTGAAGATTCTCCAAATCTTGACACTGAAACGGCGTTTGCACTCGTCGTAGAAGCCGTAGATACGATTGATTGAAGCACTTTCGTGGTTTCCTCTAAGAAGGAAGAAGTTTTCAGGGAACTTGATCTTGTAAGCGAGCAAGAGACAAATCGTTTCAAGGCTTTGTTTGCCGCGATCAACGTAATCTCCAAGAAACAAGTAGTTTGAACGAGGAGGGTAGCCTCCGTGTTCGAATAGTCTCAAGAGATCCGGGTATTGTCCATGAACGTCCCCTGTTTTTACATGCAAAAGATTTACATAAGTAAGAAGCAATATTAGAGAAGAGAGTGAGAGAGAAAGAAAGTGTACCGCATATCTTGACAGGAGCTTCTAGTTCCAAGAGATTTGGCTGTCTCAAGAAGATATCTCTAGAGACAAAACAGAGCTGTTTGATCTCTGTTTCAGACAACTGAACAATCTTTCCAGGTTTCTCTCTACCTTCAAGCAATCTATTGATCACTGAGTTTAAAGCACCAGCTTCCATTAATAAACTTCAATAAACACACCAACCAACAATGAGATGAAACAACAATGACGATAAACCTATAAGATTTATAGTAAGAAGAAGCTATTGAATATATAGAAAACAAATAAAAAGTTTGGAGATTTGATGTTATTTTTATGCTAGCTCTTTGAATAAATGAACGGTGACTTGAAGAAGGGCTTTATAAAGCCGCGTTGAAAGAATATATTCGTCTTCCTTTTTAGCAAAAGCCCATGTGTTGAACCTGCCCACATTGTTCTAAACTCAACTACATCATGTACTAACTAAAATTGTAAAAGCTAGTTTATAGCAACACATTTTTTGTGTGTTTGTTGAGCTTTCGGGGCTTGAGTTCAATCCGGTACGTCATTCTTCGAGTTCTATCCTTCTGTGGGTAACTTGAGCGCAAAAAAGGATTATATCTTCTTCACAATATAAGCTTGTTTGTTGATTAGTAAGGCATCATATGAAGCAACTTGGCCATCTACAAGAACATATTCGTTATGAAACTACCGGATGTGAAAGGACACCACAGGAATAACGAGATAAAGAAAGAGAGATGAGAGAATATTAGTTTGCCTTTTAGTTCCATTAGAACCAAAAGAGAGAGGAAAGATTCCAAAGTTAGGAGGAAACGAAGAGTGATGCCTCCTCTTACAACTTCTAGATCATTTCATTTTCTTATTTGTATAACTAATTAAACTTAGGTAGGTCACACAATATGTAAACAAGACACATCAATTTCCTCAAATAACAAACACAAAAAAAAAAGGAAAAACAACATGATAGTTTCCGAAAAGTAGACTCATTGATAAGTACAATGGTACCAAAGATTAAGCAAGTGAAGTTTCTCAGTCATGAACAACAAGCTTCTTGTACTCCTCACCTTTAATGGCTAACCACATGACATCTTCAGGATTCACAATCCCACCTTCCTCAAGAAACAGATTCAGTAGATTCTTTGAAAACCCGCTAACCAAAGCTACTCCTTTCTGCTTAGCTGCCACGGGTGTGGCCGATGAGTCTCTTAAGTTCCAAAATACAATTTCTGGAACATTCTCAAAACCATTCTCCTTATACTTCCTCTGAACCACCTCATAATCTGTCTCCCATTTCTTCTTGGACCGTTCCTCGTAAAGGGCAGAGTAATCTACCTCTGCATCACTGTCCATATCACTATTTTCTGTTGCACTATCGAATTGGTCGATGTTGCTGTCTCCCACTGCACTATCAAACTCCATGTCGCTGAACACAAATAACCGCTTGATCATCTGGTCATTGGTTAAGTTATTCTCAACTGCAACCTCTAGAATCCGATCAAACACCTTCTGGAAATCCGTGTTCATTCCCCAATCCATTTCTCTCACAAACTCAGTCTTTTCTCTCAGACTCGACCCCGTGACTAGATGAAGCTGCGGGTTTTCGCTAAAGGTGATAACTTTCCCTTTCCAGGGCTCTTCATTGAGCTCTGAAACTAATAACCCAAGCGCAACACAAACCTCCATAGGTATACCCGACATGCTCCCAGAGACATCACAAACCGCCAATGAATTCTTCATCTTCCCTTTCTTGGCAAGATCTTCCACCATCCTCGCCCATTGAAGCTCTGCAACTTCCGCGCCAACTTCATCATCCCCCAGCTGACTAATTATCTGGTGAGGAAGCAACGCACCAGCCGCCATCTTCTTCTTCCCGGACTTCACATCCTCCAAAAACTCCTTAAACCTCTCGCTATCATGCTTCTCAAAGAGCGTCTTGTAGTTGGTCATAGCCACAGAAGCAACTCTATTGTACTTCAAGTGATTCCACTCCTTTGCACTCATAGACACCTCAGGCAATGCCAGCGCTTTACGCAACGGCACTAGAACTTGTTTCCTCAACCTATCTCTAATCCTGTATGCATAATGCGATTCTTCTACACCTTCGTACTCATCTCTAGAGAACATCCTTCTAGCAATTGCCTCGCATATCAAAGTCGTCTTATCATACGAGGAGTCAACAGAAGGACACCACTTAGCAGCTAAACCAATCTTATACAGATTATTCGAATTCAAACACTCCACATCCGTTTTCAACAAACCAGCAAACAAATCCGCAATACAATCAAACAGTAATCTATAATTACCATCCGAGTTATACCTCTCTAGAGCCTTCTTCGCCTTCTCCAACTCTCTATGTTTCCTTAAAGCTCTAGCCTTTGTTTTATCTACATGACCACCGAGCTCCTCCGCGTTTTCAAGAATCCGATCCTCCAAACCCTTGGAGCGAGTCTCTCTCGTGCGCTTGAACTTACTCTGATTCCCCTTCCTCCACACACGTCTCGTCCCTCTCTCCACCTCCTGTTGGCCTTCAAGGATCCGATACAGAATCTCAGGCAAGTCTTTGAAGTACCCAAAATCCACGAGAGACGGGAGATTCAAAGCTAGGGTTTTGGGGTGATTCTCGTAAAGCCACAACGCAGCTGTGTAAAACCCTTCTTTGTCCGACTTTCCAGTGCCTCGAACTCCTCGGAGATGGCATACGAGTTTCAACGTAGTCAACGGGTCGTGGGACCAAGAAACCGTCAGACGTTGGATCAGATCGTTTGGAGGCGTGTCGGGCACGATGTGGAAGAAGAAATCGAGGCATGGGTTACCGGAGGAGAGAAACGTCGGAGACAAGTTTTCGGTCAGACCCATCGGTGGGTGTTCTTCGAGGGCTAGTGCGGCGGTCTTGGAGATCAGATTTTGGTCGTTTGAAACAGTGGTTTCCAGCGACGTGGTGGTGACAGGTTTCATGATCGGTGTCTCGACGGAGGCGATGGAAGGTGGACCTAGAAGGGCTGTAGTGGAAGAAGTCATTGAAGAGAGAATAGAGAGAGAGGAGTTATGATGGTCTCAAGATTTTCTCTAGGTTTGACTCTGAAGCTATTTTGGAGATGGAAGCATGATGTGATTACACTATATATAGAGAATAGAATAGGCATAGAATAGAATAGAATAGGCGTGTGGGCACGGATCCAAGATCTCTATAATTTTCAGTATTTGTGATTTGCTTCGTATGTTACGGATATCTGATTTTCCGATTTGCTTTGCTTCGAAGAAATACAAATATCCAGATTTTTTTTGAGATATTTGCGAATATTTACGGATATCTCATCTACTTTGTATAATACAAGTAAATTAAGAAAAACTATAAAATTTGTTTTAAATTTTTTTTTTCATAAT
This sequence comes from Moricandia moricandioides, assembly GCA_905132885.1. Taxonomy (NCBI): domain Eukaryota; kingdom Viridiplantae; phylum Streptophyta; class Magnoliopsida; order Brassicales; family Brassicaceae; genus Moricandia; species Moricandia moricandioides. The sequence goes on from CAJHQQ010000595.1 coordinate 5,736, forward strand.
ATAAAATGAAAAATAAAAATAATGAAACTATATGTTCCATAAATTTCTAAAATTAATCAAATTTTCTTATAAACACACAATTTTTTTGAATTTTTTTGTTTTTATAAATATTTTATAAGTAAATTCTAAATAAAATTAATAAAATGATATGTTAAAATAATAATTTTATAAAATTATACATATAAAAATCTATATTTATTTATATATATACATCTATTTGTATAATGTTGGATCAGATTGGATCGGATATCCGGTTCTAAATTTTTTAGTATTTGTGATTTGATTCGTTTTTAACGGATATTAACTTTTAGTATTTGATTTTCTTCGACGATTTACGGATATCCAAATTTTACGGACCGAATCGAAATGAATAACGAATAAAATGCTCAGTCCTAGAATAAAAAACCCTACAAAAAGATACGGGTAAGCTTCTTCTTTTTTTTGACGTTAGATACGTGGCGAGAGATATATGGGAAATATATATACTAGATATCCCCTTTACATTGAAAAGATTAAAAAAATAAACATTTTTAATAAGTAACCTTTAAAATATACTATATTCACAAGATTGTTATTATGTTGATGTGTCATTATAAGAGGGTTTTTCACAACTTTCATTCAAAAACTCATCTCTTACTAGATTAATTATATTTTTTGTCAATGAACATCCCTTATATATTATAAAGATTATTAATATAAATAGAATATTATCCAGTCTTTCCTTAAATAAAATCTACAGAATTACCTAATATGATTAACAATTAATGACAATTAATCATTCTGAATAATAAAGATTTGATAATATTTTTAATCCTCCATCATTTTTGTTTAATTTTATATTTTAAAAATAAATTAAACATATAAAAAATATAATTTTTCTTAAATGCTATATTTTTTTATTTTTTTTAAATGATTATAAATTACTAAGACCGCTAAATCTACATTGAAATTTTTGTGATCAATGGTTTAATAATTTTTTGTTATAAGAAGATACAAATGATAATAAAATTTATATAAATATGCAATCTCATTTAATATATGACATATATAAAATATATAATCATGTTAGTTTCAAATTTTTCATTTAGTAAGAAGCCTCAATTAATAAATATTTATATTAATAAAATTAATATTTTGTTACAGGAAATATAAAATTGTTAATAAAATCATATAAATAAAAATATTCAATTAAATAAATATTTATAATAAAATATACTACATATCTATGTCAGTATCATTTAATTTAATTATATACCATATAAATGAATAAATAAATGACTTTTTAATTTTTTACCAACAAAAATTATTGTAAATAAAAGAAGGGATTGTTTTTATTTATGTGCTTACTCTGATTTAATTATATAAGTAATAGTTACTCGATTCTCAATTATTCAAGGGTGTTTTGCAAAAGTGACTCAAAATTTCAACTCAAATGCAAAACTAGCCCACCATTTTTTGGAACTTTTATTTGCCTTATTCACCTTAAATTTTCGAGTTATTCACAAAAATACCATTGCTTTTTTTTTAAATAAGTCTTTTACTCTATCATCCTTATCTTCACCAAATATTTACAATATTGTCATCACCATCAATCCCCCAACTACCATGAACAACCAATTTGAAGGTCTTAATGACAAAAAAAACAAATTTTTCTCTTACTATCTCATTTGTTGTGCATTCAAACCACATGTCTTTCACTTTCCTTAAAAAATCATTCAAAAAACCCAAGATTTTTATTCCAAACTTTGTAATGTTCATAGAGTAACGGATTGGTAGCTTGAGTATTGAAGTTCTGTGTGCTTGGAAAAGCCTAAGCAAGTCATCTGACGGTCCAAGGTATGAAATCGATATTGTTTTTCAGATCTGTTCGCGAAGAATACTTCTCTAGAAGTCTTCTGGTCAATGCATAGGTTAATTTTGCAATTGACATTTTGCGTGTTTTGACTAGAAGACTTCCCCAGCAGTCTTCTAACTTTCCTTTGATTACAAAAAAAAAACAAGCAAAAACGAGAAGACTTCTAGAGAAGTCTTCTCAGATAAACAGGTTGGTTTTGCAATTGACCGAAATTTGTCAGAAATTTGACTTCTGTAGAAGACTTCTCTACGGAAGACTTCTAGGGAAGTCTTCTTCTTTTTAACATGAAGTCTTCTCAGCGTCGCCAGAAGTCTACCTGGGTTACTTTTGCAATTGAGAATTAATAGCAAAACATTAAATATTAATGAGAAGACTTCTCGAGAAGTCTTCTAGCGGAAGACTTCTCTAGACGTCTTCTCAAGTTTTACTTCGGGTTTCTGGTCAAACATTTGGTAACGAGAGAAGACTTCTTAAGAGGTCTAGGTATCCCAGCCTCATGCGGTCATCCCGAGACCACTGTTCACATCTCCCACACGCCGCCACTATTTGCTTGGAGCTTGGACCAGAGTCGATATGAACACCCATCAACTCCCAGAACCGATACAAATCCTCTGTTAGCCCTACTTGAGGATTATCCACATGCTCAACATAGTCGCAGTTAAGACCGGTGAGATGTTCAAACTCAATAAGTGAAAACCTCACCGGCTCTGAACCAATGAGACTCCACAACTCGTACTTCTTCTTCACATCGAGCTGAAAACAGAGCATATAGTGAACCAGCCTAGATGCCCAACCAAAGTTCAACTCCCAGAACTTTATGAAGACTCCCAACCTAGAGTTCTTCAGCTCCTCCCATTCATCAGCATGGAGAGCATCCTTTACGGCAGGAAGTAATCTGGGGTCATCAGTATGATATCCAATGCTCTTCATTGGAATCGGCTCTTCCCCTAGGGTGAACAACCTCTTCGGGAGTACTGGTAATTCCACTGTATAGTCTGCAAACAATGATAAAACAACATCTCAAATATAAAACAAACACACCAAGAGTTCTATATTAACATACAGACTGTGAAGACTTCGGAAGACTTCGGAAGACTTTCGGAAGACTTCGGAAGACTTACCGAAGACTTACCGAAGACTTACCGAAGACTTACGGAAGACTTCACGGAAGTCATCCGGAAGACTTCATGGAAGACTTACGGAAGACTTCATGGAAGACTTCGGATGGCTTCCATTAAGTCTTCCAGATGACTTCCATGAAGTCTTCTGGATGACTACCATGAACACTTACGGATGACTTCCATGAAAACTTACGGGTGATTTCCATGAAGATTTACGGCAGACTTCCGGGAGACTTACGGACAAATGGGTCAACTTGAGGTCGGAAAGGAAAGAAAGAAAGAAGTCAAGGGGAGAAACTAACGAACGGTTTCAGATCTGAAATAAAGAGGAACTGGTAGTCGGAAGAGATTCGTCGGAAATCGTCACAGTAATCGCCTTAGAAGAGGAGGCTAGGGTTTCAACAAAATTTTTTTTTTCTGAAACACCGAAAAGTGAAAAAAACAGTGAAAAACTACTATTTATATGTACGGTAAATTATCAGGTTAGGTTAAATATATTTTGGTTTTTTCCAGTTAATTTCAAATAGAAGGTAAATTAAGTTCGAGTTTGGTTTGGAAGACTTCTTGAGAAGTCTTCTCGGGTCTTCCGTGAAGTCTTCCTTGAAGTTTTCCTTGAAGTCTTCTACTGCATTATATGTTAGAAGACATCCCGGGAAGTCTTCTGAAGTCTTCCGAAACCCTAAATCAATTAACTAACCAAAAAACACTTCCTTAAACATAAAATAAACTTAGAAAGTGTTTAAAATCATCTTATTAGAGATATCACTAATACATATTCGTCAAATTCAAAAAAATAATAATTAAGAAGATGGATTTCAAAATCTACGCCTAAAACTACCTACAATACTATCACATATGTTACTAAACCCTAAACCAATGAATACCATGACTCATTCTACATTAATTCTTCTAGGTTGAAAACAATTCAATTTTAGTTGATATAAATTTACATTATCTACAAATGTTTGTGGTTACATGATTTCTATTTTTCCTCTATATAAATATTTTTTTATGAATTTTATAAATTATTTTTAGGATTTATTGTTTGAGAAGACTTCCAGAGAAGTCTTCTGGAGAATACGTACATGGAAGTCTTCTCAGAGAAGACTTTCGGAAGACTACTAGACGACTTCACGGAAGCGTCCGGAATACTTCCGGAAGACTTCGCCATTAGGCAGGAATTTGAATTTTTACTGAAATTCAAGCGGTAAAATTGTAGAGTCTTCCGTGAAGTCTTCTTCGAAGTCTTCTACTGCATTATATGTTAGAAGACATTCAGGGAAGTCTTCTGGAAGTCTTCCGAAACCCTAAATCAATTAACTAACCAAAAAACACTTCGTTAAACATAAAATAAACTTAGAAAGTGTTTAAAATCATCTTATTAGAGATATCACTAACGCATATTCGTCAAATTCAAAAAAGAAAGTTAAGAAGATAGATTTCAAAATCTACGCCTAAAACTACCTACAGTACTATCACATATGTTACTAAACCCTAAACCAATGAATACCATGACTCATTCTACATTAATTCATATAGGTTGAAAACAATTCCATTTTAGTTGATATATTTACATTATCTACAAATGTTTGTGGTTACATGATTTCTATTTTTCCTCTATATAAATATTTTTTAAGAATTTTATAAATTATTTTTAGGATTTATTGTTTGAGAAGACTTCCAGAGAAGTCTTCCGGAGAATACGTACATGGAAGAGAAGACTTTCGGAAGACTACTGGACGACTTCACGGAAGACGTAAGGAAGACTTCTTAAAGAAGACTTCTAGAGAAGTCTTCTGTAGGAGACTTACATGGAAGTCTTCTCACAGAAGACTTCTATAGAAGTCTTCTCACGCGAAAAGGTTATTTTGGTAAAATTGAATACAGTTTTTTTGTTTACTCACAAGGATTTTATTGTACTTCACTATCCTGTTGGGTTACTTTTGCATTTGATTGAATTTGGGGTACACTTTTGCATTTGAAATCAAGTTTTGAGTAATTTTTAGCAATTTTCCCATTATTCAATATACATAAATGAACACAAAATAAATAATAATATGTATACATAATTACTGTTCATTCTACGCAAGTAAGATCTCAAATATTATTTGATCAAATCATTTCAAAAATACAACTCGAAGTGAGATGGTAAATTATAACATCTGGATGATATCATTAAAGCCTAAGGTAAATTAAATAAGTTTTAAAATAAAAAATATCAGCAAACATGACCCTACTCATCAGCGTTATATTGATGGTCCATAAATTTACGTTTGAGGACTTATGACATGATTGTTGAATGATCAAAATTAGTATTCAATGATTATTGATATATAAATTTCACTCTACGCATGCGCATAGATAATTACCTAGTACAAAAATATTTTGTAGGTAGTGCGTGCCACGTTGTGGTGTAAACCTTTTTTTTATCTTCGACGATATGTGGTTTAATCTTTTAGAAGGTGGTTGAACGTGAATTCGCGGATATAAATAGTTTGTAAAATTTAATATAATATGATATTAATTATGCTTTAACACATTATAATATATTTTATGTCTTAAAACTGAATGAGAATTTTATTTATATACTTTCTAAATAAATTATTTTATATATTATGTTTATTTTGATTATTTTATAAGTTTTTAAATATAAATATGATTTTGTAGTATTTTATTTGATTTTATTTATCATTAACTAGATTAAAAGTATTTTATGTATGCTCCAAATGTTGTTTCCAAATAACTATTGTATGTAATTTTAATTTCTTAGTTTCATTTAATTAATATTGCATTACATTTATATATCAGATAATATTTTCTAAAAATAATATATATATATATATACAATGATAGCACAAATAACATTTGTTTTAAAGATGATATGTACTTGATGATAATTTTTGAGATGAAAAAATAATTTAATCGGCTAATATAGCTTGGATTAATTCACCATATGAATTATTTAATGTTAAACATGCAAATTTTTAATATAAATAATTCTGGCTAGTAGCAGGTTTAAGAACACTATGATTTTTTTTTAATAAAAGGATTCTGATAATTGAAAACAATTAGACACACCATGTATATATATATTGATATGGTTTATAAGTCAAGTGTAAATGATTATTTAGATTTTTATATAAAATTAATCTATAAAATACGTAAATAAGGAAAACTATTGACTAATAATTTTATTTTTACTTTTAGTTATCTATATAGCATGTAAAAGAAAGTTTTTAAAAAAAATCTTAAACATATTATTTTTAATATCTATAAAATAATTTCTCTGTTTTTACAGTCGATATAGCTTTTTACAGGTATGTTGATGAAAAAGTAATTTCAATTTGTGTTTTGATAAATAAAATTAGTTTAATATTTAATTTAAAATTAAATTATATATACAAATTTTTTAGATCACTTTCTGTACAATATGTAACTAATGAAAATTACTAGTTACTAATTTCACTTTATTTTTAAGTATATATAACATACAAGGATATTGTTAAATCTCATTTTTTAAAAAAATTGTTCAAACGTGAAATAATTTACTATCTTTAACAGTAAATACTGATTTTATAGATTTGTTAACGGAAAATATTAAATATGTTTGTTATCCAAAATTAATTTTATTTTTTACTTTAAATTATATTATCTAATTATGTATACTATTATCTATATATTGCATAAGTAATAAATTATTAACCTACTAATTGCATTTTTATTATTATCTATAATATATGCAAGTGAAAGTTTTAAAATCTCTCTTTTTGTAAAACATTTATTTTAATATACTCTACAAGATAAGTTATGACACAAATCTGAGCATTAATGACATAATTTCCTTAAATGCATATTTGTGATAACTATTTGTAAGTATAATTGTTTGCTTATTGATAAATAAACATCAACCAATTAAATTAAAACGAATAATTGGAGAGCTTTTCTATGAATAACACAAAAGTAAAAAATACTTAAGTGACTTCTCAATTAATATATTGGAGGATGTCCCACGAAAACTATCATATAACATCATTCGTACCGAACTATGGCTTCGTGGAAGATATCCATGATTTAAAAATTATAAATTTATATCTCCACAAATTAACAATTTCAAATATATTTATCCCCGAACCGATAGTTTATAACTTAATTACCCACAAACCATAAATTTATTAGTTTACTATTAACCATATAATTTTAAACCAACAAAACTAAACCAAACCAAAATTAATCAATTTTTTTTAATTAAAAATTAGCTACCTCCGCCGTTAAACCTTCTCCCTTCTCGTTCTTTTAGTTTCCCACTCTTCTTTAGTGGTGTTTTCCCTTCTCAAAAACCCCACTCTCATGACCATCAACAATCAATACTCCTATCTTCATGTCTTCTCCTCAAAACCCTCGCTTGTTCCATTCCCATTCCCACCATGTTGTGTTACTTCTCAGATCGTTCTCCTTCTCTCCGCCTCTGCCGCCCCGAGTACATCACCAACCGCATTTTCGATCCCAACTACGTCTGAGTCTTCGATACCACTCTCTACGACGGCGGACAATCTCCCAAAGCTACTCTCACCTCAAAAGAAAAGCTCGACATCATGAGTCAACTTGGAAGACTAAGCGTTGACATAATCGAGGCTGGGTTTTTGGCAGCCTTCAAGGACGATTTGAAGCTAAGATGGTGTAAAGCGTTAATTTTGAATTTGGTTCCTTAGAATTTTTTTTAATAAAAATTAGTTTTTTGATTAAAATTATTTTGTTAAAAATATTGAATTTTGGTTTAATTTAGTTGGTTTAAATTATATGGTTAATAATAAACCAATAAAAACCATGATCAGTGGGTAATTAAATTTTGAACTATTGGTTTGAAGATAAATACATCTGAAACTTTTAATTCGTGAAGATATAAATTTATAATTTTAAAATCAGCGATATCTGGCGTAAGGTCATAGTTTAGTGAATCTAATGTTATATGATAGTTTTCATGGAGAAATAGACCGTCAACCTTTTTTTTTTGAAAATTGTTTTTTTTCCCAGAAAACAATAACATTGTCCCATTAAGCTAATCCCAACCTATAATTGTCCATTAAGTTAATGATTTCTAAAATCCCAATTGTACCCTCGATAATACAATTAAGAAACTAATTGTGAAATATAAAAAAAATAAGTTAATAATTAAACTAATTAAAATCAGAAATCTCCATAGAGAAAAACACGTTTTCATAATTGCAGTTCCCCTTTTTCACTAATTGTGAAATATTAAACTAATTTTTCATTCAAAATTCATTTTTTTCAGATATAGAAACAAAATATTTCCCAATATTTTCTTAACTGCACTTTTTTTTGGGAACTGTTCATACTTATGCATAAAGAAATAAAATTGAAAGACAGAAGACCAAAGTCGGAAAAATGAAAGAAGATAACTAAATATATTTCTCAAATTTGAACTCTATAAATAATCCAACATCTTGTGCGTTTATTAAAAAGTCAAAAAATAAATATTGAGAAAACGAGCACAAACCAGCCAATCTGAAAAATATGGTGAAGGTGTCCAATGCCAATATCATCAGCCCCGGCCCTGAGAAAGCCCAAAAAAACTTGGGCTGGAAGCACCAAAAAAATTTGAAGGCCTGTAAAAAATAAATAGTTCTAAATAATGAAAAAAATTGGCCGAAAAACATAGATATTTTTAAAAAGGCCGGAAGCTTATGCTTCCATGGCTTCTGCCCAGGGCCGCTACTGATATCATGGATCATAATATTGAATATCTCAATATCAAAAAGATCAAGCTGAAGAACCATCTCAAAGAGAACATGTTCAAGGTGACAATCAAATGTTACCAAATAATCAATAAGATTATACCCCGTATTATAGTTTTTTTGGCGGAACGGAAAATAACATTTCAGTCTATTAGATTATTATTTACGTTTTGGTTCTATGTTTGTTTGGTTTTATTTGTGTAACTTTATGAATTTTAAATCAATTTTATGTAGTTTAATTCTATTTTATATTTTACATTAATTAAGAATTTATTTTAACTAAATGTAAAAAACACATTAAAATTTATAATAATTAAATTTAATATCATAATTACATAACAATACAATTTATTTGTCACTTTGTAAAGCAAATATATTTTAATTAAAAACTTTAGGGAAAACTGCTTTTTGTCCAAAAAACAATAACATTGTCCCATCGGTCTATTCTCAACCTATAATTTTCTCATTAGGTTAATGATTTCCATAATCCCTATTGTACTGAGGCTGGGACTTCGGTTGTTCGGATCGGTTCTGGATAGGACCGTTCGGTTCTGGGTAAATCATATATTTAAAAACTATATCCAATGAGTACTTCGTCGACTTACAGTTTGGTTTTAGATCGGTTCTGACCGGTTCCAGGTCGGTTAGGATATAAAAATATGGGAAATTTTTTTTAGGCCAAAAAAACAGGTATTGTTCCATTTGTCTAATTCCAAAGTTGTACAATTTTGACCTATAATACTCTTTTATATTTATAATCCCTATTGTACTAAGGCTGGGACTTCGGTTGTTCGGATCGGTTCTGGATAGGACCGTTCGGTTCTGGGTAAATCAGATATTTAGAAACTATATCCAATGAGTACTTCGTCGACTTACAGTTTGATTTTGGATCGGTTCTGACCGGTTCCAGGTCGGTTAGGATATAAAAATATGGGAAATTTTTTTAGGCCAAAAAAACAGGTATTGTTCCATTTGTCTAATTCCAAAGTTGTACATTTTGACCTATAATACTCTTTTATATTTATAAAAATCAATCAAATAAATTTTTACAGACAAACAAATTTGAAAAAGATAAGAACTATTGATGAGATACCTAAATCAAATCAGAGGTGTTATTTTTGGTTGAAAAAAATCTCTGAATCAAAATTTCAGATTTCATTCTAAGGAAAGCATAATTAACATTCAACACAGTGGAAAATGAAATCAACGTTTTTCATTAAATCTACTAAGGTTAAAATACATCGTCTATATTAATTGAAGTAATCTAAAAATATTTGGAATACATATTCTGCACTTAACATATCGCTGTAAGACATGTAGAACACATCATATACACATTACTTAGAAATCTAAAACCGGTAGAAATTGAGTTCAGACATATTCACTATATTCTACATATAGCATATAGTAGAATGCGGATTCTATGGGATAAATATGAACAATTTCAAAAATATGAGAAGAAAATATTTGGAAATATTAATTTTCCATATTTGCAAAAAACGAATTATTAACTTTCCATATTTGCAAAAATTGAATTATTAACTTATATTTTTATACTTGACAATTAGTTTAATTAGTTTCCACATTGGAAATATTAATTCGTTTAGTTGTTAACTTATATTTTTATATTTGAAAGTTAGTTTTTAGTTGTATTTTTATATTTGACAACTAGTTTCATATTTTTATATTTTTAATTGTGTTCTTATATTTGATATTTAGTTTATATTTTTATATTTGACAATTAGTTTCCATATTGGAGATATTAATTAGTTTAACTATTAACTTATATTTTTATATTTGAAAATTAGTTTTCTTATTGTATTTTCCAGGATACAATTGACATTTCGAGAACAATTATACTAATGGGACAATTATATGTTGGGATTAGCTTAATGGGATAATGTACCTGTTTTTTCGCCTAAACAAAAAACAATTCTCCCTAAAAATATTAACCCAAAATTATATTATTTTTTTCTATTTTTAATTTTATTAGATTTTTAGAAAAATTGAACACAAATCGTATATATATTTATAGTTTGAAAGTAGTTTTAGCTATTGAAGTAATCTAGTGGTAAAAGTGGTTGTACTTTCCCCTTACCAACCTGGGTTCGAGTCTCAAGAGACACATATGCATATTTTTTAAACATAACCTTCAATCTAAACGGGTACCCGACCGGATCCGAATAAGAACCAGAACTGACACGATACCCACATGTATTCATAAACATTACCCATCGATTAAATATGCTTGATCCAAATCCGATCCAAATCGGTCCATTTTGGGTCGGCTCTTGTTCAGATATTTGGTTCTGGTTAAATGTCCCAGCCTTAAATTGTATCCTCGAAAATACAATTAAGAAACTAATTGTGAAATATAAAAATATAAGTTAATATTTAAGCTAATTAAATTAAATGAAAAATCAGAAATCCCCAAATAAGAAAAAACAAGTTTTCATAACTGCACTGTCCTTTGTTAAACTAATTGTGAAATATTAAACTAATTTTTGGTTTAAAATTTGATTTTTCAAATATGAAAACATAATACTTCCAAATTTTTTCATAATTGCACTTCTCTTTTTTTTTGGAACTTTTCATACTTATGCGTAGAATCGGCATTCTACTATATGTAGAGTACATGTAACATGTTTGAACTCTATTTCTACAAAAAAAAATTTCAGAGACGATTGTAGATTGCTTATTCTGGTAATTTTAGATCTATAGGTTAACCATAGAATATGGATTCCAAATATATTTAGATAACTTTTATTTAAGTAGATTACTTATTCTAAGTAAAGAAGATTCGTAAACAAAACGTGGATCTCAATTTCACTAATCCAATTTTCGTAGAACCTAAACTTTACAGTTAGTAGAACCTAAAATTTTAATTTAATAAGTTTTAGGACCCAGAAAAATACCATAACATTGGTATGGGTATCTCTTCAATTTTCCCTATTTTCATAATTGTTTTGGTAAACAAAAATATTTATTTTTATTTATTCGGATAAATTTAAAGTGAGGCAAAAATGGTACAAATTTGAGATTAGCCTAATAGGACAATTCAATGTATGTGTTCTGTTTTACCAAAACAAATTTCCCGTTTTTTACTTGAAAATGTACAATGAAACTGAAACATTATAAAACTAAAAAAAACAATATTAGAAAAATAAATGGGGGAAAATTTAGATAATTAATATCATATATATAAAGTTTAATATTATATATAAATATAAAAATCTAGCAATCTACTATATATATAAACTCTGCAGTTATATTGTGATTCATTAAATTAGTGGTAGTAAGGATCTTAACAAGTCTAAGGAAGTGTTAGCGGGAGTTAAATTTATTAATGCTTGTTAGAATTTCTATAATCTAGTGTTATTGTAAATATATTTTCACATTCTTATTATAATCTAGTGTTATTGGTTTGATGAGTAATTTTATACACAAATCTTGTGTTATTCAAAAAGTTTAGATTTTAATTATTGTTTAAATTTATTAAAATTGGTGTTACTGGAAGTTATTATATTATTTACTATTCACAACAAGAAGTAGTCATAGAGGTGAGGAAGGAGGGTTCCGATACAGGAGGTCTAGATGGGAGCCATCCAGAGGCAACACGCATGATGTAGATACTGGATCTTCCCGTGATAGGCAGGGAGAAAGAAGACCACTTATTGGTATACGAGAGGAATTGCATGAGGGGGGAGACTTTCGAAGAGAGGAGCAGCGGAATGGTAGGCAGGAGCTTAAGGAGATCACCCAAATCTTGTCATCACCAGTGAGCCAGACTGCATCGATGCAAGTCCAAGATGAATCATTAAAGGTAATTATGGTCCCATCGAGAGTGGAAGATGGTGGTGGTTTGGTTATTGAGACTCTTGAGAATGCAACTAATGATTTAGAGGATGCTACGATGGAGTTAGATGAGGATCAAGTTGGTATGAATGGGAATGGAGAAAACGAAGAGGTTGAGATGAATTCCAGAATCTCACTGATGAGGAGTTCGAGGCGAAGATCCGAGGCACAAAGGTGTTAAGCGAGGATATAGAAGAGGATGAAATCATTGCGGATGCAGGGGAGCAGGAACTACCCACGACAATGGTTGAGAAGAGGCAAGGTGCACGTAAGAAGTTGTTTGGCAAGTCAGGAACTTTGGGAGAAAACACTAAGAAGAGGTTGGTCCAATCCCTAATTTCACCACGAAAGCGAGTTGGGGCCAAAGTAGGCACTAGACATGGTGATGGTATCAAGAAAGTGGAGGAGAAGGGTTCCTTAAACCCTAAACCCATGGTTGGAAAATCTTAAGGGTTTGTTTTATGGATTTGCTTAGCTCAGCAGGAAGTGCAGATGTGCATCGAGGGGGCTCTGGTGTTTTTGTTCTAAGTATTTGTTTAAGGTTATTATGATGTCTATGTATTTATATAAGATTATGATATGGAATAAAATTGGTTTGGTTTGGATTTGGTACTGGTATTGCCTTGTTTCACTGAGAGATGTTTACACCGGCTATGTAACTCACTGGTTCGAGTTTACTCATATGAGGATATCTAGTGATTGTTGGACATGTTGGAATATGGTGGGGAGATATCTGATTATCTTTATGTCATTGCTATTGGTATTGGATCGGGGGCTGGGTTTGGTCTCTTTAAACCAACCGCAGTCAAAGACAAGGCACTCAGAAGAGGGAGCGAATGTGAGTTCCCGGGAGTTTGATAAGGGATGTAGGGCATCACTAAGATTCGCATGGTATTTCCAGGACGGTTTACAGAGGTTTTGGTCAACTGTGGGAGTGGCTGTCACTAGTAAAAACAGGAGATCATGGTTACTGAGAGTTACCATGTTCATATTCGTTTGTAGTAACAGCAAGGGATGGGTTTTTTTGAAATATGTGATACGGATTTTATTGGATTTTTAGTGCAACATGATAAGCGATTTGGGAGAATACATCATTATAAATCATGGAAACCAAAAGATCTTTCAAAGTATATAGTTATGTATTGGTATCAGATATGTTTGTTTGGGTACTGGTTTGGTTTGTGGTTGAGTTTAGAATCAAAGGATTCGCAGGAATTGCATCACAGGCCCCTAGGATGGAGGTTTACTATCTTGAGGGATCTATGGTATCACGGGTTCCCTAGTTGGATAGATCACCAGCAAGACAAGGTTTTGGAAAACCATGGTTTCATTGTATCCGCTTATCTAACTCAACAGAGTTCTTTACGATATTCTTATGAAAGTACTTAGTTGGAACTGCAGAGGTATGGGAAGTAAATGGACTATCAGTTACCTTCGAGAGATATGGGAGAAACATAAACCAGATTTTTTTTATCGGAAACCAAACAAAACTTTAGTTTTGTTCAAGGTTTTCAGTCTCATTTCGGGTATGAGAAGCTGGTTACGGTGGATCCAATTGGGAAACGTGGAGGCCTAGTATTATACTTTAACAATGAATAACAAGTAAAGATTTTATATTCAAGCGATCAGATGATTGACATTGAAGTGGTAGTACTGGGGAAATCGGTGTTTATGACTTTTGTCTATGGAGACCCGGTCCAAAAATTACGGGAGCAAGTTTTGGAAAGATTAACGAGATATGGTTTACTGCGATCGGCCCCGTGGTTTATTATTGGGGATTTAAATGAGATCACTGGAAATCACGAGAAACAAGGTGGTCCGTTGAGGAGTGCAAGATATTTTGTACCTTTTAATAACATGATTAGAAATTGTGGATTGCTGGAATCCCCAGCCCGGGGAAATAAAATGTCTTGGCAAGGTAGAAGAGGACAAGGTAAGGAGATGGTTCGATGTCGATTAGACCGGGCATTAGCAAACGAAGATTGGCACACACTTTTTCCATGTTCCTCCACAGAGTATTTAGGTTTAGTTGGCTCTGATCATAGACCGGTAGTCGCTCATCTTGAGGTTAGGATACCCAGAAGGAGAGGACAATTTCGATTTGATAAAAGATGGATTTGAGAAGATGGATTGATGGAATCCATTGGTAGGGGATGGGTAGACCAAGGAGATTTTGTTACGAAGGTACATAACTGTCGGCACGAGGTTGCTAGATGGCGTAAGAACAACCCGCCACATGGGAAAGAGAAAATTAGTGAACTTCAAAGGGCGTTGGAGGAGGTACAAACAGACAACAATAGATCTCAGGAGGACATTTTGGAAGTATCTCGGAAGCTGCAGGCGACATATAAGGACGAGGAAGAGTACTGGCAACAGAAGAGTCAGAATATGTGGGATACATCGGGGGATCTCAACACATCCTTTTATCATGCTTTAACGAAACAACGGCTCACTCGTAAAAGGATTGTAGGGTTACACAACAATGATGGACATTGGATTACGGAGGATCAAGGAGTGGAAAAGGTTGCGGTGGATTACTTTGTCGAGTTATTTGGTACCACTTCTCCCTCAGAATTCGACAATTTCCTAGAGGATATTACACCAACCATTACCTGCCAAATGAATCAGAGGTTGATTAGAATCGCGACGGAGGAAGAAGTTCGTCATGCTTTATTTATGATGCATCCGGAAAAAGCTCCTGGACCAGATGAAATGACAACACTTTTTTTCCAACACTCCTGGTCTATTATAAAGAAGGATTTGTTGGAAATGGTCAATAACTTCATAATTTCAAGTAATATGGATACCATGTTAAACACTACGAATATTTGTCTTATTCCTAAAACAGAGACGCCTACAAGAATGACAGAGTTATGACCGATCAACCTTTGTAATGTAGGATACAAGATTATTTCTAAGGTGTTATGTCAGAGGCTGAAATCATGTCTCCCTACCCTTATTTCGGAAACACAATCGGCTTTTGTGCCAGGGAGATTGATCTCGGATAATATCCTCATAGCGCATGAGTTACTTCATGGTTTACGTACCAATAAGGCATGCCATAACAATTTTATGGCCATCTAAACTGACATGAGTAAAGCATATGATCGAGTGGAATGGAATTTTATTCAAGCTTTGCTTCGTAAGATGGGGTTCGATCTTCATTGGATTAGACTGATAACGGAGTGTATATCATCGGTCAAATATCGAGTTTTATTGAATGGTCAATCACGGGGAAATATTGTTCCCCGACGAGGGTTGCGTCAGGGTGATCCTCTATCTCCCTATTTATTTATATTGTGTACAGAGGCCCTCATGGAGAATATTAATAAGGTTGAGAGAGGAAAACAACTTACAGGAATATAGGTTGCCCAGGCTTGTCCCACAATATCTAACCTTCTCTTTGTTGACGATAGTCTATTCTTCTACAAGGCAAACATGAGGAATTTCATACTATACTCCGCATTTTGAAGGAATACGAGGCATCGTCGGGTTAGTTGATAAATTTCCAAAAATCGTCAATTCAATTTGGACATAAGATTGGGGAACCCATCAGACAGGAGCTCAAGGAAATTCTAGGGATACAAAATATAGGAGGAATGGGATCGTATCTGGGAATGCCGGAAAATCTAGGAGGATCCAAAACTCAAATTTTTAGCTTTGTCCACGAACGCCTAAATAATATAGTTAATGGATGGAACTTTAAGTTTTTCACAAAGGGAAGGGGGGGGGGGGAAGAAGTGATTATTAAATCAGTAGTTACGACTTTACCAAATTATGTAATATCTTGATATAGGTTACATAAAACTTTAACGAAGAAACTGACAAGTGGAGTGGCACAATTTTGGTGGAATTCAGGGAGAAATACAAAGGGCATGCACTAGAAGTCTTGGGATAAGTTGTGTCACTCTAAGGATGAAGGAGGATTGGATTTCAAAGACCTCACAGATTTCAATACGGCCATGCTGGGGAAGCAATTGTGGCGATTGATGGATAAACCGCACACCTTATTTTCCAGAGTGTTCAAAGGACGATATTTTAGGAATGCATCACCCCTAGAACCGGTTAGATCATACTCACCGTCTTATGGTTGGCGTAGTATTGTCTCTACTATATCTCTGGTTAGCAAAGGACTAATCAAAAGGGTGGGATCGGGATCATCCATATCGGTATGGACATATCCATGGCTCCCATCCACACGCTCGAGGCCAGCAAACAAAAATCAAAATACATCTCCCCCCGACCTTACTGTGGATGCTTTCGTTAACGCAGACACGAGAACATGGAATTTACAGGCGCTTAGGTCAATGGTGGATCCCCAAGATGTAAATGTTATAGAAAGTTTACCATTAAGTAGGAATCAGATGATGGATAGAGATGGATGGCACTTCACCAATAACGGGAAATACACTGTTAAGTCTAGATATCAAGTCGAACGGGTTTATCCAGATAGAGAAAAAAGTTTGCCAGTATATGGACCCACGGTATTACCTCTTAAGGCATATTGTTGGAAACTTCACTGTCCACCGAAAATAAAACTTTTTTTATGGCAAGTAGTGTCAGGATGCATAGCAACAAAGAAACATTTACAAGCAAGGACTAAAAGGGGATATTTCATGTGCCAGATGTGGTGCAATTGAGGAATCCATCAACCATGTGTTCTTTGAATGCCCACTGGCGGTTCAGATGTGGGCTCTCTCTAGGATCCCATCAAATCCAAATAATTTCCCTGCGCTTTCCCTATTTGCAAACATAGATTATCTGTATTGGAGAACTGCCTCGTTTGTAGATGATCATCACTATGCATGGATTTTACGGTATATTTGGAAAGCACGAAATAACAAGGTTTTTAGTAATCTAGAAGTGGATCCTCGGGATGCCCTTAAATTAGCAGAGACTGAATTCTCTCTCTCGACAGAGGCCCAAACTTTTCTCACACATTAGGCCCACAGCCATAAGGAGGGGGGGGGGACTACAACTCTTCCCACTATTCCGGGAAGATGGTGCTTTACGGATGGGTCATGGAAAGCAGATGAAAGTTTTTCATGTCAAGGCTGGTATAGCACACTAGAAGGCTTTGACAGCCTCATGGGAGTGAGGAACACCAGGGCAAGCCTTAATTCTCTTCATGCGAAAATAGAAGCACTCATATGGGCTATGGAGTGCATGAGAAATTTACGTCAGCTTCAGGTTACTTTTGCAACAGACTGTTCTAAACTGGTGAAGATGGTTTTGGAACCAGAAGATGGTTTTGGAACCAGAAGATGGGCCTGCCTTTGCAAGCTATTTGGAGGATATCAAGTGTCTCAAGAGAAGCTTCCACAATTCGGAGCTCATCCATATTTCACGGACGTTCAATTCTAAGGTGGACAGTCTCGCACGTAGTGCTAGAAAGCAATCTTTTGTTGTCCATATGGATGCAGAGTTACCAGTTTGGTTTGAGAATCTACATGAGTCTGTGTTTATTGTTGATGAAAAAAAAACTCACAACACAAGATTTTGAAAACATATATATATATATATATATATATATATAATTGTTTTATCCCTCATAACGATGCCACCTCATCAAATCAAGCATACTGGGAGCGACACCTGTCTCTGTCTTCCAAAACTCACCGTTTCATTTTACGAAACAAATACAAATTTTGGACTTCTGTTAATCATATGAATTAGAGTCGACAGCCTCAGAGGCCCAATGGCCTTCATCCCTTTCACGCTACAGTTAGGGTTTCTGTTCTTCTTCCAAGTCTGTGACCGATCAAAATTATTCTTCACTCCCACACAGTTTCAATGGTTTTTGGATGGTTTGGATGACTGAACTTGAGATGAAGAATCTCTTTATTTGTCTCCACCCGCGTCGTTTACCATTTTCTCTACTCAACTGAAACGGCCAAGTTACAAATTCATCGCCATCGTTGCCTTCTTAACTGCATAGACGAACGTGTAGCACGATCTCGACATTGATTGTGAGTTATCCCTAGTGGTCTATTCTTCACCTATAAAAAGGTTAGCTTTGTTCACTTGAACAATATCCTCCCAATCTGTGAAAACATTAAATCTATATATAGATTCTCTTAGAAATTGTTAACTCTTCCATCTTCCTTTCTGATCTGAAATTTGGTCGATGTCCCCCACCGTCCAAGTGCGGTTGCTGAGGTTCTGGGAAGCCAGAAATGTCAGGCGTGGAGGAGAACTGATTTTCTCTGATATGCTCTTATTGGATTCTAAGGTAAATTTGTTCTTGATCTCATGTTCGGAGTGCTTTATGTTCATAAACTCATGTTCAAAGTGTTTTTGAAGGGATGTTAGATGTGTTCTTAAGCTTTTATGTTCATAGTCTGCTTATGTTATTAAACTGATGTTCATAGTTTTGTTGAAGTAAACATTATGAAACTGTTATATTCAGATTTTAATTAACCTACTTCTGTGAGATTTATATAAAAACCGTTTGTGATTTTGTGATTTATCTCATGTTTATAGTCATCTTAAACGCATTTCATAATTTCGTAAAATCATGCTCATCATGTTTTCCTGATCTTAAATACATGTCCATGTTGTTCTGAAATTCAACGGTATCAACCTGTTATATTCTGATATTTATTAGTCTTTTGAATGATTAATTTTGTAACCGTTTACAAATATTGGTTTCTTTCTAAATGTGTTTCAGGTGAAACTTATGCAAGAAACCGTGAATGTGAGCCGGCTAGCAACTTACAGGCCGTATCTCCAGGCCGGTTCAATGTATTCTCTCAGACTCCTCTCTGATGTTCCTTCAGTGACTCTACCGCTCTTGATGAGTTAACTGAACCTGCTTCTCCAATATCTGAAGAATGTTTCAGGTTCTGTAAACACAGCGAGCTGCTTGGTCTAGCCAACACCAACAACCAACTTCCAGGTATTCCTCCTATAATCTGTTCATCAGTATAACTTGATAAGATATTAATATTAATCCTCACACAGATATTATTGGCGATATAACTGCTGTTAAGAGTACTTAATTGATCCTCCAGAAGACAAAAGCCGTGTGATGGCAACAATTAAAATGGATGGATAACTCACCATTTCATATTAAGCATTCCAATTTTTTCATAATTGCTAAGTATTTATATATATACGTACATGTTGAGCACATTTGAATACTACTTACAATGATGTGTCTTTCACAATGAGTTTCTTCGAAAGACAAGCTGTAAGACCCAAACCAGGCTGACTAAACCGCGGTCGAAGCCTCACGTCGCTCGGTCCAATCACTGACCGAACTTCTCAATTTTTCTCCCTTCATTTATAATATCGCCCATAGGCGACGACTATCTTAGACTTTAGCTAGAGACTTTCTTAATCCTTCGTAGCTTAGATCCTTTCAACTTATACGTATTGAAATATTCTCTATTAACCATTAATCTATATAAATTTTCCGGTCGAATTGTCTATGCCTTGGTGAGTTCACTTACTACCGTTCAATTTATAGAACAACTCTTGGAACGGTTTCAGTCATACTGATCTGAGGTTCTATTCCCCTAAACCATTCTACCAGCATCCTAGCAAGATACGAATCTATTCAAGTATTTGCTAATTCATACCTTTTCCACATCCACAGAGCTTAGTAGCTCATCGGTCCTCCATTGATCTGAACTACACATGCTTGTCTACTGGACCACTCAATGATCCTACTTAAGTTCATTGACTTGGTCCCTGCATTACACAACTCCCTTATGTACTTAGTCATTCAACTAACCATCCCCACTGACTCAGTGACCTTTTAGAAGTGTTCATTGGATACAAATATGCATCTGGCCCTTCTCGGATCCTGAACCATCCAACAACCTTTTGTCCGTCCTATGGACGTACAATTCCCATCAGATCCTAAGTCAATCAACCAACCACCCTCACATGACTCAAAACTGATGGGTTTTTATCTTGCCTAACCGGCCATGGATTATATCCGAGACAACCGATCTTCCTTGTTCATACCAACCGATGCATTCACTAAACATGTTAGATCCAACACCTTGATCCATCATCTATGGATCTGGTCGTCCATTCTCAACCATGAGATCATACACGGCCTTCCTTGAACAATCATACATAGTCGGAGGTTCACACATTTTTCGTCACGAACCATTCGCACCCTTTCGGTCCCGAACCGTTCGTACCCTTTCTACCCCGAACCGTTCGTACCCTTTCTACCCCGAACCGTTCGTACCCTTTCTACCCCGAACCGTTCGTACCCTTTCTACCCCGAACCGTTCGTACCCTTTCTACCCCGAACCGTTCGTACCCTTTCTACCCCGAACCGTTCGTACCCTTTCTACCCCGAACCGTTCGTACCCTTTCTGCCCCGAACCGTTCGTACCCTTTCTGCCCCGAACCGTTCGTACCCTTTCTGCCCCGAACCGTTCGTACCCTTTCTGCCCCGAACCGTTCGTACCCTTTCGGTCCCGAACCGTTCGTACCCTTTCGGTCCCGAACCGTTCGTACCCTTTCGGTCCCCGAACCGTTCGTACCCTTTCGGTCCCGAACCGTTCGTACCCTTTCGGTCCCGAACCGTTCGTACCCTTTCGGTCCCGAACCGTTCGTACCCTTTCGGTCCCGAACCGTTCGTACCCTTTCGGTCCCGAACCGTTCGTACCCTTTCGGTCCCGAACCGTTCGTACCCTTTCGGTCCCGAACCGTTCGTACCCTTTCGGTCCCGAACCGTTCGTACCCTTTCGGTCCCGAACCGTTCATACCCTTTTTGATACGCCCTAGGAAGGATCACTCGACCGGTAAGGTATTTGGATATGAACTCCGATGGAGAACTGATGGAATGAAGGGTCACACGGTAGTTGCGGAATGGCTACTAATATTCCTGAGCCTAGTTGTTACCTGATATGACTCACAGGTCCAACAAAAAGTCAAACTTGATCCGTTGCTTGATGTGACGCACAAGTCCAACGAGAAAGAGCAGTTTGCTTTGAGCTAACCACACCAAGATACAAGAAATGTTCTAACAAAGAACAAAGAGTTAAACTCAAAATTTTAAGGAGAAAAATCGAATGGTTTATTGCTGAAAGGGGATTACATATTTATAGTAGCAAAGCATATGAAAAAGCTAATAAATTTTGTGGAAAATCACACCTAGGAAATACAAGAAAGACTAAAAGTAGTCAACATGACTCTTTGGTTCAAGTTCTGGTCGATATGACCCCTCGCCTACTGTCCATGTTTGTCCGAACCTAGCCTGGTCTTTAGATGACCCTTCTCCTACTCTTTTTCAGGTTCGATGTATCCCGATGCATGACCCGCGGTAAGGAGCAGTACGCACGTCTGAGTGTCGGTATGATCAGATGGGAGTTTTTCATGAACGGGACTGGTCCAAGTATGGGATAAATCATCCGAAAGCTTCATGATTCTTTCCTTAGAGAAATTTTGATGAGAAAAGTCCATGTTCCGATTGAACTTTTCGGCCAGTCCATCAGTACGTCTGTCGGGACATGCAGTACGGACCCAACGAGCCAAAAGAGAGACGTTATGGTCTGAATCGGATTCCTCTCAATAAAATTTGGTTCTGGCTTGACCATAAGCCTTTGCTTGGATAGTTGTTCGGGGAAGACTGTCTGTGTTACGGTCAGTTTGGTCGTCAGGTTGTGGATCCAGCCTTAGCTCTTTTCCGGACGTACGCGGGTCGATCTAGTACACAGCTCAGCCAGTCTGTCCGGTACGGTCGGATGAGTAAACCTCGGTTGAGATAATCTGATCGTCCTGATCTCCATCTTGTTCTATGTACTAATCGATGTACTGTGGCGCATCATTCTCTCCCTCTTCAAAAGGATTTGTCCACTAATATACTATGGATTTTACCTATTTTACCTATGATATATAAAGTATATTTAGAGTCTTTTATATACATTTGGTAGAGTATTTACAGGTCTAGGTACTTATTGGAAGCAATTGGAGCTTTTGGATTATTTTGGAGCACTCAGGAATGCTCAGCAGAAACTCCAAGCCGGATCCAGATTTATGAATAGACCATCGATCGACGTCACACTCTGTGCGTCGATCGACGGTCAACTCGACAACAAGATTGGTGAAGGCTTGAGAAATTACAAGTTTTACCCAGAATTTTCATTAATTGCAAGACAAGTCCCTGACCGAAATTTAGACTATTTATTAGGGTTTTCTATCTTTATTTAAGGGAGAGCCTAGAAAACCTAAGGGAGGGTCTTCTAAGTTGCATCAGAGTTTCAGAGTTTAGAGTTGGAACACATTGCTACATTTATTGGAGAGAAAGATCTAATCGCCATTACAGAGAAGATCTTGAACTCCTTATCTTTTTACTCAGTTTATTCTATGCAATTTATTCATGTTCTTTATTGCTATGTATTAGTAGTTCTTTATTAGATTTAGGGTTATTCAGTGGTTGTAATGTATTGTTGATTTTATAAAAATTGTTAGGGTAATGTTCTTAGTTCTTTGTTTAAGTTGCTCTTAATGCTATGTTGAATTTGATCACCTCAATCTTAGATATTAGGTTTCTATAGCGCAAGCGAGATCTTGGTTATAACCTGAAATCTATCTTAAACAATCTAAATAACTAGTAACAAACGAGAGTTCAATTAGAAGTTTAGAGAGTCCATCAAACCGCGAAACCAATATTGTTTAAAATGAGCATCGATCGATGCCATCTTATTGCCATCGATCAATGCTCAGCCGAGATGCGCGAGAGTGATCTCCTAAACCCTAAGGTTTGAATTCAGAACGATGCTTAATAAAACCTTAGCAATCTATTAGTCTGCATTATCTAAACCTACCTGAGAATATCCCCTAAGTCTAATCTCTTAATTTAATCCTCACAAACCAAATCAATCTTGAAATCACTTTTATTGTTATTGTTATAATTCATCTATCTTTAATTCGAAAAAAATAAGTCTATTGTGCAATCTTAGAGTCTCTGTTGATAAAATCCATAAGTATTACACTGAACCTCTTAATTGAGAGAGTAAAGTGGGAATATATGGTTAATTTGAAAGTGAAATGAAAGTAAACTCAACATCATCCATAAATCTGCAAGAAAATGAGATAAATCAGAAAAATTAAAGCTTGAAGAGATATCATACTTACCTAGCAAATCAAGCTGATAAGCATTGTCATGGATTTTCCTAAGTATCTGAAAAGGACCATCGACCCTAGGCATGAGTTTGGACTTTCGTTCTTCAGGAAAATGTTCCTTCCTTAGGTGAACCTAAACAAGATCACCTTCTTCAAAAACAACCTTCTTTTTTCTTCTTATTTGCTTTTCTTGTGTAAACCTCGGTTTTGGCTTTGATGTTGTCACGAACTCTCTCATGCAACTTCTGAATTGTGTCCGCCTTCCTTTTGCCAGTTGTACTAACTCTTTCACTCAAAAGCAAAGGAAAAAGATCAAGAGGAGATAAGGGATTGAAAACGTAAACAACCTCAAATGGCGAGAACTTAGTAGAAGAATCATTGTAAGCAAATTCAACATGAGGCAAACATTCTTCCCAAAGTCTAAGATTATTTTTAACCATTGATTTAAGCAATGCAGACAATGTTCGATTTACAACTTCAGTTTGAACATTGGTTTGAGAATAACAAGTGGTGGAAAACATCAATCTAGTACCTAGCTTAGACCACAAAGTTTTCCAGAAATAGCTAAGGAACTTAGCGTCACGATCATAAACTATGGTCTTAGGCATTCCGCTATGGTCTTAGGCATTCCGTGAAACCTAACAATGTATTTAAAGAATAAATCAAGAACTTGCACATAATTATCAATCTTATGATAAGGTATGAAATGAGCCATTTTAGAGAATCTATCACCCACCACAAAGATTGAATCCTTACCATATTTAGTCCTAGGCAATCCAAGCACAAAGTCCATGAATATATCAACCCACAGATGAGAAGAAATGGGAAGAGCTGAGCACAAGCCTTGGCTTTTGATTTTAGACTTGACTTTCTCGCAAACCACACATCGACCACAGATCCGTTCCATATCCTTCATCAAATTCGGCCAATAGAAATGCTCATACACAACTTTGTGTGTCTTCTTGACTCCAAAATGTCTTATTTGGCCTCCTCCATGTGCTTCCCTGAGAAACAACTCCCTCAAATAACATTGGGCGCACACAAGCAGTTATCAAAGAATAAAAATCCAGAAGTTTGATAATACTTCCCATAAGCCGCCTTGGAACATTTTCTAAAAACTTCTTTGAAATCCGAATCAGCTTCATATAAATCCTTGATGAATTCAAAACCACGCAACTTTGTTTCAAGAGCAGAGAGGAGTACATACCTCATAGACAAGGCATCAACCACCACATTTTCCTTACCTTGCTTGTACTTGATGACATAAGGAAATGTCTCAATAAACTCAACCCATCGTGCATGTCTCTTTAGGCCAAAGGTAGTATTGCCACGTTAGAATAGCTCCCACCAAAGCGTACAACTCTTAGTCATAAGTGGGGTAATTGAGTGTGGCGCCTCCAAGCTTCTCACTGAAGTAAACAATGAATTTCCTATCCTGCATCAAGAAAGCACCAATCACTACAAGAAATATCGGCATTAGCAGCGCCGGGAAACCGCTATCATAGGGTTTTTCGTAGCGTTTTTGTAAACGCACTGACAGCCGCAGCTATGATAGAAGTGAAGTCCGGCCCTCTCTCCTCTTTCTGGTGATTTGCGTGTGCTCTCAGGATCTGGAGAAGGCCTTGAGTGTTGATAAAAATGATCAAAACCAATCAGAAGGGTCATCCACAACTTTCCTCTTGATCACTGATATACTATGGATTTTACCTATTTTACCTATGATATATATAGTATATTTAGAGTCTTTTATATGCATTTGGTATTATTTTAGAGAATTTACATGTCTAAGTACTTGTTGGAAGCAATTGGATCTTTGGGACTATTTTGGAGCAATTAGGATTGCCCAGCAAAAAGCCCAAGTCGGATCCAGATTTATGAATGGACCATCGATCGACGCATATCGATCGACGTCACACACTGTGCGTCAATCGACAATGAAGTCGGCAGAAAGATTGAAAAACTGCAAGTTTTACCCAAAAATCTCATTAATTGCAAGACAAGTCCCTAATTTAGACTATTTATTAGGGTTTTCTATCTTTTCTACACCTTAAGCTTTATTATTCAGAAACTAGGCAGCCGCTAAGTTACACCAGAGTTTTAGAGTTGGAACACATTGCTACATCTATTGGAGAGAAAGATCTTATCATCATTACAGAGAAGATCTTGAACTCCTTATCTTTTTACTCAGTCTATTCTATGCAATTTATTTGAAATTTAATAATATTCTTTATTGCTATGTCTGAGTAGTTCTCTATTAGATTTAAGGTTATTCAATGGTAGTAATGTATTGATGATTTTATAGAATTGTTAGGGTAATCTTATTGGTTCTTTGTTTAAGTTGCAGTTAATGCTGAGTTGAATTTGATCACTTCAACCTTAGAAATTAGGGTTCTATAGCGCAAGCGAGAGCTTGGTTATAACCTGGAATCTATCTTAAACAATCTAAATAACTAGTAACAAACGAGAGTTGAATTAAAAGTTTAGAGAATCTATTAAACCACAAAATTAATATTGTGTAGAATGAGCATCGATCGACACCATCATATTGCTATAGATCAAAGCTCAGCCAAGATGCGCGAGAGTGATCTCCTAAACCCTAAGGTTTAAATTTAGAATGATACTTAATAAAACCCTAGCAATCTATTAATCTACATTATTAAAATCTACATGAGAATTTCTCCTAAGTCTAATCTCCTAAATTAATCTTCACAAACCAAATTAATCTTAAAGATCGTTTTTATTGTTATTGTTATAATTTATCTAGCTTTAATTCGAAAACAATAAGTCTATTGTGCAATCCTAGAGTCTTTGTGGATTCGATCCGTAAGTACTACACTGAAACTCTTAATTGAGAGAGTAAGTGGGAATATAGGGTTAATTTGAAAGTGAGATAAGTGAAATAAAACCCCACATCAATCGCCCATAAAATTGTCTCCTAATTGCCTTCACCCGCATCTCGGTCTTAGATTATTGAACCCGACCTTCTCTCCTTTTCTCTCTTTATTTTCTTTGTGTTTCAGGGCGTAGAAGAAATCTCCGGTGTCTATGCAAACCCAACGAATTTTCCTCCTTATATAGAGGATGGGCAGTCACCTTTCTAATGGTTGCACCTCTTCGGACACTTTTCTGGTCACTGATCTAATCAATGGACCAGATCGCATCCGTTCGCCTAAGGAAGTTACCCACACCTATAACTGACCTTAAGCAGATAAAACACGGTACTAGAACCATTACCAAGCTTATGGACCAATCTCATGGACCCTATGGCCCATAACCAACTTGGGTTGAACACCCGGCCCGACTACGGCCCAGACCCATACCAACTACCGAGACCCAAACACTCCGCCCATCTGAGTTGAGTTGGATCCCAGCTGGCCCAACTGAGTGAGCTAGTAGTCCAGCTATCTGAGCTGACATAACTTGGAGTGAGCTAGATGAGCTTGACCACACTGCGTCTAGCTGATCGAGCTATCCGTTTACATCGCCCAGATGCCATATCACTCGTCCAGCTCCGTTATACTTCTTTCCATCCATGTGTCTAAGTCTCTTGGTCCTTGTTCCGGCCTAGACTAGACTTCCATGATCATTTCCGGTCATTTTCCTCATCATGACTTGTCCATGATCAATCCTCATGATCTGAACCAAGACGTTCACGTTTCTATCGAAATGTCTAGGCCTTATGTCAAGTTCCTGGGACGGAGATGTGACACAAGCTGTTATACTCAGATTTAGTAGTTTCTTCAAAGATGTACAATAAAGCACGCAAGGGATAGGTTGAGCTCATTAGAGAGTTCTGGCCGCAGTATTTCGTTTTTGAATAATGATTTCGCATCTGCTTTTTTTTTTCTTTGGTTTCGAGTAAGTTTGTTTATGTTGGTTCAGGTCCTATTAATAATATGTTTTTGCTTTAAATTGGTTTATATACTAACCACATGTCATTCATGTTCGGTTTATATATCCAGCAAATGTTTGCCTAAGCTTGAAAAACTTGACATTTCTATTCTAATATCAATGATTTTTTCACAAGAAAATGTAGAAGTTCTTGGAGTTAGATCATCTCTAATGGTTCACTCTACTTTTCTCTTCCAAGAGTAAGTCTATAATAGAGTTGTGTTCTATTCTAATGATACTCTATTTCAGAGTGAAAAATAGAGTGATGAACAAAAAATAAACAACTTACTCTATATATATAGTAAACCTATTTTTTTGCTTTATTATAGAATGCGAAATAAAGTGCTATTGGAGAAATTTTACTCAAAACTCTATTTTTGAGTGAAAAATAGAGTGGGATTAGAGATGTCTTTAGTCAACCCTCAACAACAACAACTGTTTCCACTCATTGACCAATTTCCGTTCTTCTCAATTTCCCATTTCAGTGTTTTTAATTTTTAGTTGTTCTGCTTTGTTTTATCTCATCTAGGGGCGGGCATGGATCAAATAACCTTATAATTTTTAGTATTTCTGATTTGCTTTGTATCTTACGGATATCTGATTTTACGATTTGCTTTGATTAGGAGAAATACGGATATTCGGTTTTTTGGATATTTAGATTTTTTAGATATTTGTGAATATTTACGGATATCTTATCTACTTTGTTTAATACAGATAAATCTAAAAAAACTATACAAATTTGTTTTCAAAAAATATTTTTACAGAATATAAAATGAAAAATAAAAATTAATCAAATTGTTCCATAGACTTCTAAAATTGATCAAATTTTCTTATAAACACACAAAATTTTAGAAAATTATACATATAAAAATTTATATTTATTTGTAGATATACATTTATTTGTATAATGTCGGATCAGATATCGGGCTCTGAATTTTTTAATATTTGTGGTTTGCTTCGTTTCTAATGGATATTAACTTTTAGTAATTGCTTTGCTTCGACGACTTACAAATATCTGGATTTTAGGGATCGAATCGAAACGAATAGCGAATCCAATCAAAATTAACGAATAAAATGCCGAGCCCTAATCTCATCCCATTCAGTGTTTCCCTTGCTTTTTATAAGAAATGCAACATTAATTTATTAACTATGAACTATATGATTCGATAAAAAAAACAACAACTTACTTTAGGTATTGAAAAATAAAATTATAAACAAACAAAAAGCAAACAAATACAAAAATAAACACATCTCCGAAAATCTGTGAAGTGATCGATGTTGTTAAAATTCAATAAGAATACTCTCAACTCAGTATCAAACATGATCAAATATTTAGAAAAATATGCAGTGAATCATCTTACCAACGTTTTTCAGTTGTAACTCTTAAGATTTGAAATATTGTATGTGATACTTCTTTAGACTCTTTTGTAATATGTAGGAAAAGTGTATCATGAAAAAACCATAATTATAACAGATAGAAAGAAGATCAGTTACATAGCTTAATACATTATTTAGTAAACATAAAGTACAAATACATATGTAAATCATATTATAAACACAATATAGTATTCATGGGAGTTCTATGAATGATCATTTGAAAATTATGTTAAACAAAAAAAATATATCTTCAATTTTACACATAGAAACTTTAAAATATTACATAACTAGATTTTGACCCGCTCTTATTTTGTTTTAAACTTTTGTGAAAAAATAATTTTATATTTGTATTTGTATTTAAATTTATGTTTAATAATTTATCAATAATATAAAAGATGTAGTGTTATTAATATAAAAGAATAATATATAAATAATAAATAGTTGGATCAAACATTTATCAATAGGTCCGTCATGATCCTATTTTAGTAAAAAATAATTTTTATATTTTTATGTTTTTGTAATTATATTTATGTTTAATAATTTATTAATAATATAAAATATTTAGTGTTATTAATATAAAAAAGTAATGCATGAATAATAAATAGTTGACTAAATATTTATCAATAGGTGATGATCACGTTTTAGTGAAAAGTTTAATTTTTGTATTTGTGTTTTGTTTGACTATATTTATATTTAATTATTTAGCAATAATATAAAAGATTTAATGTTCTTAAGATAAAAAAGTAATAAATTTTTCGATCAAACATTTATCAATATGTCATGATCTTGCTTAATACAATATATTAGATCTTAAGCTTAATAAATTTGGTCACTTGTAAAACTTTTTATTGCCTATTTTATTAAGTATACTTAAATTTATAAAAAATATAATTTAGGTGTAGAATATTAAATATTTTATTTAAATTTAATATTAAACAGTTTATTCAATTTTATATACTTTTATATTAATAAAACTAAATATTTTATATTATTAATAAATGATTAAACATAAATATAATTACAAAAAATACAAATATAAAAACTATCTAATCTATTAAAATAGAGTCTTATTTTTATCTACTCATACAAAGTCATTAGACCATTTTAATTTTTATTATATTAAAAGTCATATTTATATATTAAATCTTTTGAATAAAATATACTATCCCACATAAGAATATTCTACCATAACACTATTTATTTTTGAATATTTCCTATTTTTTAACAAAATCTTATAAATTTTTTTATTATCAATTTTAAATAATTCATTAAATTCGTAATTATTATTAAAATATTAAACTATAGTATGTTAAATTTAAATAAAGAATACTACTTTTATTATATATTATTTTAATTTATAAATTTAAATGATAAAGTTAGAAATATAAATTTAAGTTTAATAAAAATAAATTATACAAGATAAAAAGTTATATTACATGATTATATGATTTTTTTAGTTTAGAGTTGATGGTTTATGTTGTAAATTAAATAAAAGAAATGTAACTTATCTAAATTACAAAAAAAATTAAAATAATTTTTGATCAATGAGAATTATAAATAAAATCTAATCCATTTTCATTAGAAAACATCAAAAAATTAACAAAATGGGTTAAATAGATAAATTAATCTATTTCGATTCTTATATGATTATATTTATTTTAATTTTTTTAGAAATGTATTAAAATAAAATAAATTATATATATTAATATATGTTGTTTCATAAAAATAGAAAATATCAATAAAATTTTATATTAATAATATCTAATAAGACATATTAAGTTACATAATACAAAACATCAAATAATAATAAATATTTTATAAATTTGTCATAAAACTTAAATATAAATATCTGCGCGAATCGGATTTTATAATGGAGGTTACTCAATATGAATTTAATGTACAAAGTAGTTATTGTAATATAATGGGATAAATACATTTAAAGGTAAGTCCAATGGTAATAAGTGGTTCCTTAAAAAATAAATAAATAATTGGACATAACATTTATCAATATATCATAATCCTATTTTAATAGAATAGATAGTTAATCTTCTAACCAAAATCACTAAAAGTAATATCATGCAATAATATTTAAATACTAAACAACTAATGACTATGTCTTAATTTCAGCACCACAGATAAGTTAAACACATGGATACTAAACATCTTCTCTAATCGTATTCCATTTGGATGTTTTGAAGAAGAAGTCATCATTAGGTCTTGTTAACCAGTGTTTCTGACAGACTTGTTATGACTTTGAATCCTTATGAGCTCTGACATCTCTGTAGAACTGCTGGATTTTTTACATTCGAGTCCTAAAAACTATAAGTACTACATAGTCTACATTCCGTTTAGCATAGTTTTTTAAATTAGTTTTCTATTTTTACACTTTCCCACCAGATGTTACATTCTCATTTCAATAAATAAATTATCCTCACCCACGTGTGTGGTCTTTATACTTCAAATTAACAGCTAAAACTTGAGCTCCTTTAAAAACAATGAACAACCTTCTTTATAAAAAAGACATACCAAACCGTAATGCACACTTTACTTCCAACCAAAGCGATGTAGCGGAAGTTACGATAACACAATGATTTGATTTAGTCTAAAAATATATAAGATCAATGTTTTCTTAAATTTGTTGAGAACCCCAATGTTCTACCGAAAATAAGAAACAAAAGAGAGAACTCTCAGTTTTTATAATCAAATCATAAACTACATAAAATCATAGCATAAAAACTATATATAAGAAAGCCATAAAAACCCTATAAAACATTAAAGATAATTATTTTAATAAAAAATAAAAAATAAAAAATAAAAAATAAGAAAATATAGAATATCCCTAAATATTCTCTCTGCATCCTTTTTAGGATTTGAAAAAATTCTTCCTCGAATTTTAACCGTGGTCTTTGATCCCAAAACGTTGTCCATGACACATATATTTTTCTTTTTCCTTAGTCCTCCATCGGTAATATCCATCAAATAAAAGAATATAATTTTTTCGCAACATCAATTTAATCTTCAAATCTACCGTAGAAAAACACATCACAAGGAACTGAAATTTTGTATGTGTTGTTATGATAAAGAGACAAAACCTCTGATATCTCCATGCTCCTCACGAACACAGCTTCTTTAATAAGGTTGAAATGGCTGCTCACGTGGACATTTTCTCTTGATATCACGCTTTGATATTCATTCACGGTCACGTCTCTTGATAATTGGTCGTTGATGAAGTTTATGCTATCTCCATAGTAGATATCATAAACAAGATCACCAAAATTTTCTCTATAAACTGTTTCTTTATTCCCAGCAAACAAATTCGCCATGATTTTAGAATTGAGTTTTGCTTAAAAAACCAAAACACCAGCTCTGATACCACCTAATGTAGCAGAAGCTACAATAACACATGGATCTTATTTATTCTAAGAATACCTAAAATCAATGTCTTCTAAAATTAGTTGAAAATACCAATATATTACCAAAAACAAGGAACAAAAGAGAGAACTCTCAATTTTTATTAATTAAATCATAAACTACATAAAATCATAGTCTAAAAGACTATATATAAGAAAGAGAAAAAACCTAAAAAACTAAAGATAATTATTCTAATAAAATAATAATTAAATAATTAGAATATTTAGAATATCCCTAAATATTCTCTCTGCATCACTAAGATACTTAAAATAAGTTTATAGGTGTTGAGTCTGCAGCTTAATGTTCACATGCAAATGGGGGTTGAGCCGAGAGCTGAATGTATATTGCCACACCTTAAGAGCCCAAATTACAGCAACCCACAATTAATCAACAAATTATGGATTAATAGTTATGAAGAAAATAATACAATAGAAAAACCACATAAACGCATACATAATCCCTACAAACCCTAATATTATTTTAAACCATATACGTCAATGTACACCGCTCTTGTAAAAAGTAACATAAAATACATACAAGAAAAGATACAATTATATAGCTATATAGATCATATGTAAACCATATCGGCGCATAGCGCGGACCGACCCTAACTACCTATATACTTTAGAATCACTAGCTATATCAAATTATTTTCACATATTTTCACAATATACACAACTCTATACAATTCTTTCCAAATCTAGCAATTTTTCTATTTATTTAAAATCAACAGACTCTATATAAATATAACTTCCACTAACACCTCCTAGTTTTAAAAGTAAAATCCAGAGACAAAAATAAATATTCATAAATAATAACATAAAAGATAGAAAGTAAAGTTTGGTTAAATAAGAGCACCTACCTCGTAGATGTCTATAAAGTTTTTCAAACAAGAAAACACAAAAATAAAAAAGAAAGAAATTAAAAGATTTGAGGGTCTGTTTTCTAAGGATTTCTTAACCATTTTTTAATGCCTAACCAAATATCAGTTTATCACCTAATTTTGTTTTTAGTTCAAAAATAATTAACCAATTAACTAAATAAAGAATATTATATTATTTTTTTGGGAAAAATATTATGATCTTCTTTTAAATTTCTTAACCAATAATTACACTCATAGTATATTTTTATTGGTAATTTCTCCTTAGCTTCTCAAAACTATAATAATAAAAAGAACAAAAATGCATTTCAGACTTACAATTTTGTTTGAAAAATTATATTCCATATGTAAATATTTAGTAGTTTAAAAATTGAAAATTGTTGTGATGGACCAAATGCACTCATGGGCCTAGTCTTGGGCATTTTACCCGATACCCAAAACCGAATCCAGACACGCTCCAAAAAACCCAAAATCGAACCCAATCTGATCTATGAAAATATCCGAATGGGTATTGAGTTGAAGTATATTGGATATCCGAACCCGAATGGTAATACCCGATACCCGAATGATACCCGAAAAATCCAAAATATATATAATAACCCTAAATTCCTTAATAATTTAGATCCATTCATTTCCTCTTCATAGTTCATGCAAAACCTAACCTTCTATTCGCCGTAGATTTTATGATTTCGTCTTTAATTAATTCCTCACGCCTTTCAATTTTATTGGAGATTACACACTTTCTAAGGTTGATTTGGTAAAGTATTGTTTTTTATCTTTAAATATTCAGTGTCATACTCTTTGTTTAACAACCTACTTTGTTGTAAGACTATATTATTTTATCTTACAACATACACATTTCTATTTCATTCAGATTTTTTTTTGTTTTGATTCATGAGTTATGTTCATTCTGATCTTGTTTTTTCAAGTAACTTTAAATAACTGAAACCGAACCGAATTACCTGAACCCGAAATTAAAATACCCGAACCCAAAATTCAAATACCGAACTCGAACCCGACACGAAGTTTGAAAATACTCGAACGGGTTCTATACCCCTATACCGAAATACTCAAAAATTCAAAATACTCGATCCGAAACCAAACGGGTATCCGAATGCCCACCCTACCTGGGCCGGATGCTTTACTAACGTCAGTTTAGATATCCATGCTGGAGGTCATGCACTCAGCTAGAGTCAGACATCCGTCACCAAATGTCAAACCCCTTACTTACTATGATATTATCCGCTTTGGTCTTAAGTCCTTATGGATTTGTTCTTGGAACAATTATTTCTCAAAAGGCCTCATACTAAGTGAAGTTGGACCATATATATATATTAAGGGGTCCAATTTACCGAACCCGACCAAAAGTTTGAAAATACCCGAATGGGGTGCCAATTTCTTGTAACAATTCTTCACATAAGCCAAGGATCATAGAACCTTGACCTGATACCCATTTGTTGTGACTAACAGGATGCATTCGTAGGCCAGATGCTTTACTAGAGATAATTCAGATGCATGTGCTGAAGGTTAGACGCTCAACAAAACCCAGATGTCTATCACCAGATGTTCAACCACTTTGGGTTTAATCCCTCATGGATTTGTTTTGGATTAGTTATTCCCTAGTAAGTGGAGTTAACCATATCTATATCTAATATCGATGTACGACTTGAATTGCCAATTGTTTCTAACAAAGACAAAATAAAAAATAAAATGTAATTGGCCATTAATATTTTATTCTTCTTAACATGTAAGCGTTGATGATTCTCTTATTTCCCTAGATTTTAGGAGAAAAAAACAGCAGTCCTTTCATCACACTACAAGAAAACACATAACATTATGGCGGAAATTCCAACGGCCAAGAAAGTCGTCAGAAGTTTCTAAGGAAATTCTGAAGAAATATCGAGGAAATACCAAAATCGATATTCCATGGAATTTCCTCGGAAAAATCTGAGGAAATTCCAACGGAAGCGTCTCTGTCAGAATTTACCAACAACATTCCGAAGAAATACCGACGAAACTTTTATAAACATTAGAAAAACAATTAAATTACTTAAAATTAATAAATTCTTTGAGATTCCATCGGAAACTTCCGATGGAATTCCGAGGAAATTTATAGCCATTTTCTGACCGTTGTAAAGCATGATTTAAATAAACGGATCATCGAAATTTTGTAGGAAAATTCCAACGGAATTTAGAGGAAATAGTAAATTTTATAAAATGGTCAGAATTTAGGAAATTTTCGATGAAATTCGGACAGAAAATATGACCATTGTAATTTCCTCGCAATTTCATCGGAAATCCGTCGTGATTGCCGGAACATTTCATCTATAAATAAGGTTTCCCCTCATTCTCTCCACTCACAAAAAACTACAAAGAAAAAAAAATCATGTCTTCTCCTTATTATTTTCATTTTTTGATAGATCAACCACATTTGGATTCAAATACAAATTTACTTACAGAAGAATACATAAGAGGTATTAAAGAATTCATAATGTTAGCTCTACAACAACCGGAAGCAGATCCTGGTATGTTTAGATGTCCATGCTCTACTTGTAAAAATAATGGGAATATTATGATGAATGATGTTTGGAATCATTTATATTTAAAAGGGTTTACGCGTAGTTAGAAGGTTTGATATCTTTATGGAGAAGATGGTTATGAATACGGTAGTACTAACGAACCTCCGTTGATAGATTAGAAGAACAAACCACGAATGTAGATTATGGTGTAGGTATTATGCAGATGCTAAATTTCATTATAGAGAAAATTTTCCTTCTATGGTTGAAGAAGCAGAAAGACGAGAAGCTAGAAGATTTTTTGATATGTTAGATGTAGGAAAACAACCATTGTACTACAGATGTAGAGATGACCATTCACCTTCATCATCTGCAAGTAAGTTGATAGCTATTAAGACAAATTATAATTCAGCGGAAGAATGTGTGGATGTGATCACCGATCTTTGTGACTTCTTCGAGATTTCCCCATCCCAATTTAATCCTTTTGCCTGTAGGATTCTCATAGACATCCAGAATCTTGGAGATATGTAGCGGCTGTTCTTTGGTATAAACGATGTCCTTTTTGCATACCACCTGGCTCCTCTCAGCGGCGGTGAGGGGCATTTTCATCTCCGGCCTTAGGGGTAGTCTTCCGATTGTAGAGGAGCTACCGAAGGAAGATGATAAGGGGCTTGTTTTTGGGAAGAAATGGGCTGAAAGATGTGCCTTCATGTCTCTGCCCCATTCTTCCTATCGGTGAAATATGCTAGGCCGGTGTACTTTTTAGCCCATCATATTTTTGTGTCCTAACTATTTTAATTGAAAAATGCAGCTGGAACACATCATGATATTCCTTAGGGAGAGAAGACTATTCTCCAAGCACGGGGGCTTCCTTCGGAGCATTGACAAGTGGCATACCTGATTAGCGAGGAGGTGTTGAGGCACAATAGTATGTGGGGTAGGTTTCGTGTTTCTCTAACTCCCATTTTCATAGCTGGTTTCCCCTATTCTGATGGTTTTGTTTTCATGAAATATGTCGGGGTGTACAGCGGATGATACTATAGTCGCTTTTAAGAAATTTTTGAAGACGGTGTCGAGGAAGAAATGATATGCCAAAAAGGCTGCCTCCGGCGATGATTTGGTGGTTACCGGGAGCAGATATAGGACCGTTGTCAAAGTGGAGCCGTCATCTTCACCTCAGATGAGGGGATCCAAACCCGGAGGCATGGCCACTAGATTGGCGCAGCCATCTCCAGATAGTTCTCGTTCATCGGTGAGTTTGTAGACGGTTCTAATGTATCTGAACACTAAGGTTTTCTCCCTGGAGCGGACCCTCTTCGTTGGAGAAAATTTCTCTGAAACGGTTCGGGGACTTCAAAGTGATCTTCTACGGGTGAGAAAACTTGTGTGTCCAAGTTGCTTATACTTAGGTTGTTGCTCAAGCTTTTTGATTTTTTCTTACTTTTGCAGGCTATGTCTCAGCTTTACCATTTCAGAGAGCAGCTAAAGGTTGAAGATCTGACCATTCATTAGGGGGAACTGCAGGAAATGAAGCGTTAGCTGCAGGAGGAGCGGGACAGACGTGTTTCCAAGGAGAAGGAGGCTCATGATCTCGAGTTAAAGGTTAAGTCTGAGGAAAGCATCTATATGGCAGCTGCTGCTAATGTGGCCGCCTTAAAGCGGGAGAAGGGAGAATTAAGGGGAAGATTCATAGTCTTTTGGTTGCAGTGGAGACCTTCGCGGATGAGATGGTTATGGCGATGAGTGGGACTTGGATTACTGCCCATTGGGAGATGATGAGAGAGTGGATTAACCACCAGACCGATTGATGGAACTTAGCCAAGGAATTGAGGAAGTATAAGACCGTGATGTCGATGGAAGTCAGACTTAAAGGTTTGCGGCCTCCTACTTTTGAGAATGAGCCAGAGATTCCTCCATTTCCTACAACGTAGGTTGACTTAACGGCTAACCCTGAAGGATCTTCTACTTGAGGGTCCTCCTTTTCTCAGATTTTTATAACAACTCTTTTGCTATGCGTTTAGACCGTGTAAGGGCCTTCGTGCCTTTATCTTCTTTATTTTTGAACAATGGTCTTTGGTGGCCTTATTTCGTAAGGCTCATTGGATTTCTTTTACGCCTTTGATGAATTTTGATTTTGTTCCTGCGGAATAGTAGTTTGCAACTTCAGAGGCAAAGCTCGATCGTTTAGGTATGTCCTGTAATTCTAAGAGTCCTTTGGTACTGGCTTGGCAAACGTATTTCTGAGGCCTTGACGGAACATACATAATTATAGGAATTCTCACTTCGAAGCTTGTAGTTTTAGCTAGGTTAGGGACCTCTTATATACCTTGTTATTTACCAGTTTTAGACCATCATTTGGACCCTATTTGGAGTCTATTATGTATGTCTGCCTGTGTTTTAGAATATTTATAGGTCAAGGTACGTTCAAGAGCATTTTGGAGACCATGGAGCTTGTTAGAGTATTCAAAGAGATATCCTATAGCTGTTCACATTCAGCTAAGTACGAGTCGAAGTCAAGCATGACCATCGATCGACAAAGCATCCTTGTTGTCGATATGTCAATCAACGGCCCACTCGCAGGTATTGGCCGACATCAAGCCCAAGTCAAGACGAATTATGAGAATGTCCCTGGATAAGTTTTGACGTAGTTTATATGGTTCTTCCATTGTTTAGGCGGAGAGACACACATAAACAAAAAAAGAGATCCACGCTTTACTTTACAGCTTTTTGGTAGTTTAGGACAGAAGATCTGAACTTCTTCAGAGATTTTTATTGGAACCCCATTTATTATTTTATGTATTATATTATTCAGTTCATCATGTTTTCTTTGATCATGTCTGAGTAACTCACCTGTTAGATTTACAGTTCATAATGGTGTTGATGAATTAGCCCCAAAATAGGATTGCTAGGATTAAGTAATATCAATCTTTGGAATTGTGTTTAATGTTGGTGTTCTAGAGTAGCTAACTATAAACTTGAACTTTGGACATGGACAACTACGAGTGTAGGTTCTGTGCCAGAATTGATTCCAGTGAGCTAGGTTTTTAGATGCATGCGAGAGCTGGTCTAATTAACATAGTGGACGAACTTCCTATCTGATTAGCGTCGATTGACGGTGCACTTCTCTTTTTGCATAAGAAAGTTGGGACAAGATGGGGTCAGACTAGTTAACATTTATTGTTCTCGCCTATTAATAATTTCCTGCATCTTATTCATTCTAATTCACTTGCCAAAAACCCTAGATCTACCGTTTTTCCATATTTGCGTTTGTTTTAGTATTTTGATAATTTCATATTCTTGATCGACTTACAATTAAAACACATATATATTTTTCCTAGCTTAACCATTAGAGTTATAATAAATCTATTGAGTGCTCTCGCTCTCTGTGGATTCGATCCCTAAATACTCCAATTTGACATCCCTTGGAAAGAGTAGTTCGTAGGGTTAATTTGATAGATTGCATTATTAAGAACACAAACCTTAACCCGCACGCTGTAAAATTTGGCACTGTTGCCGAGGAGCAAGGATCTCCATTGGATTTATTTTCTAGGTTTAGTCTAGGCTTTTTTCATTACTGCAATTTACTAATAATTTCTTTTTCTTGTCTTTCTGGTGCATGCCCAGCAGTACCAGAAGAAATAAGAACCATAAATTACTCTTCTCAGATCCAGTTGTAATCGAACGCTCGATCAGCAAAAATATGCGTTAAGCATCGATCAACAGCAGCATTCAACCGCCGATCGACGCTTTTTCACCAATATCGATCGACAAACCAACAAGGAATCAATCTACGGTAGTTCACGAGTTCAGATGGTTGCGAAATTATTTTTGGTCTAAGATGAGAGAGGATACATGTATGACCTCGAAGGTCATCTGCGTCTGCAACAAGTCTATGAGAATTGATGATCAGAGGGCTGCAATCCCTGAACCAGAAGTAGAAACAGATGCTGCAGTAGCTCGACCTGAAGCTAATGCCCAGCTGCTCAACGAAAACTGGCATACTACGATCGTCCATACCAGTTCTATGCTAAGAGATCCGTTATCCATCCTCCAGCTTTCCAGAAGAACGACTTTGAGATTAAATCTTCCTTCTTCGCACTTTTTGCACAGGCACCCTACTATGGACCGCGACATGAGCATCCAATGGATCATCTAGAGCGGTTTGAGGATCTTGTATCTGCTATTAAAGGCAATGGAGTCCCTGAGGACTATCTATTTTGTAAGCTCTTATAGTACTCTCTTGCTGGAGAAGCTTCACATTGGCTTAAGAAACTACCACCATGATCTCTGACATCCTGGACAGACATCAAGAATGCATTCCAGCGCAACTTCTTTGATGATGCGCGAGCAGAGGAACTTGAGAAGAAGAACTGCCACATTCACACAAGAAGCTGGAGAATCATTCAGAAACTCTTGGTTCAGATTCAAGTCCTACCATATTGACTATCCACACCATGGTTTCAACGAGGTGCATCTACTTAGCACCTTTTTCAGAGATATTGATATGTAGTACCAAATGATTTTAGACACAACTAGTGAAGGAAATTTCAGTAATAGGAGTCCATAAGAAGCGACAAAGCTTATTGAGAACTTGGTGACTAGCAATAGCTCCAGCTTTGAGCAAGAAGAAGAAGAAGAAGAAGAAGAAGAAGAAGAAGAAGAAGAAGAAGAAGAAGAAGAAGAAGAAGAAGAAGAAGAAGAAGAAGAAGAAGAAGAAGAAGAAGAAGAAAGAAGAAGAAGAAGAAGAAGAAGAAGAAGAAGAAGAAGAAGAAGAAGAAGAAGAAGAAGAAGAAGAAGAAGAAGAAGAAGAAGAAGAAGAAGAAGAAGAAGAAGAAGAAGAAGAAGAAGAAGAAGAAGAAGAAGAAGAAGAAGAAGAAGAAGAAGAAGAAGAAGAAGAAGAAGAAGAAGAAGAAGAAGAAGAAGAAGAAGAAGAAGGTGAAGGTGAAGGTGAAGGTGAAGGTGATGCTGATGTACATTTTGTTGGTGATGGTGATGATGATGTAAATTTTGTTGGTGGAGACAGTTTCCAGAGACAGAGAAATCATATCTACAACAGAAACTCCTATTGTGGCAACAAGAGCAACTACAACCAGAGTTCACAACAATAGAGGCCCATTCACAACAACATGAGATTTGGATCGTTTTATCAAAACCCACATCTAGAGACTCATGAGAGAAAGTTAGAAGCTATGGTTGACCGAGTATTGGAGCAGCAACAACAGATGACTGTGAATTTAAATGGGAAGATAGCTGCTTTGTACATCAACCTCAACACAAAGTTTAAGACTCTCAGCACTTATGTAAAGAAGTTGGAGAATCAAGTGGTCCAGAAAAGTGAGGCCATTCAGAGACATGAGACCTTGACTAAGGAGAAGGAGGAAGCTGGTCAGAAACACCATGGCTGTGCATTGATAAGTGATGGTTTTTGGAAAAAAAGTGAAGTGAAAACAACTCCAAGAGGGAGATTTCCGAGTAGAAGTGCTATGTTTTTCGGTAGTTCACATTGGTGTCGATTGACACCCATTGCTGAGCATCTATCAACGGAACCCTCAGAGTCTGAAGCTTGTGTGAGTCTTTGAACATCGATCGATGTCGATACGTCAACATTGATCGACGGTATTCAAAAGCAGAACCAGTTCAACTACCAAGTCTGAATGCAAGATTGTTTGTCAGACATCCGAGTATGGAGACTCCAGAACAGAATGCCGATATACCTGAGCTAATGACAACAGAAAGACACTCCAGAAAGAAACATAAGATTTCTAAACAGCCGCACAGAGAAGCAACTAACAAAGAGATGGATGACTTTGCCAAAAGATTTTTTAAAATTCCTCTAGATACTCAATTTGATGAAGCGTACTATGCTCATAGATTGTGGAAAGAATTTTTAAAATTCCTCTAGATACTCAATTTTAGGAAACGTACTATCACTCTCAAAAAGAAAAGTGACCCTCTGAAGTTTGTGATTCCATGTTTTGTCAAAGGACATGAGTATCCCAATGCCCTCTGCGATACTGGATCAGCAGTCATCATCATGCCTAGAGCTATGTCAGAGAAGCTGGGCCTGAAAGTGGAGCCTTAAAGTGATTCATTCACTTTTGTGAACTGCTCCAAGGTAAATTCAGAGGGATAGCCAGAGACATCCCAGTGCAGATTTGCAACGCCTTAGTCCTATTAGACTTCCAAGTGATGGATATCAAGATTGACTGCAACTCTTCCTTACTATTTGGAAGAGCATTCATGGCCACAGTGGGAGTTATCTGCGACATGAAGACAAACAGATTGTATCTATCCTTAATAGATTCAAATATTTTTTATGAACCTGTTAAAGTCAAGAACAATGCCACTCTGATAGAATTGGGTGATGATCCAGGCTTGACTGCTACATGTTTCTGCGACTATGAGCACAAAAAGGAGTCGGATGATGGAGCATCGATCGACATCCATCCTAGACAATCGGTCGACGGGGAAAACATTCAACAATCAGTCGACACCAACCCTTCAGTATCGATCGACACTCACCATCCTTATTTAGGATATGATCCGGCTGGCGAAGAGTATGATGAGGACTACAAGGATGAAGAAATTATTGAGTACTATGGTCTTGCCATGGAAGAAGCAAGTCTTATTGCCACATGATTATTGGATTTCAAGCTAAAGAAAGAGTCTGTGGATACAACATCGATCGACAATCAGCTTCAACAATCTGTCAACGGTCTCAAAATACAACAATCGGTCGATTTCAAACCTCAACCATCGACCTACACTCACGCCACAGATCAGAATGAAGAAGAATGTCCATACAACATTGTCTACACTGGAAAACAATACTGTGAGTTGGCACCAGAGCACACCAACCCATATTACACAGAACTTTACCCAGAAGAAGCAGCTGAGCACGATGCATTTGAGTTCTAGAAGTCTAGAAGGCCTCAGCCGGTTGGACAAAACCATAGATCCAGCATCGATCGATAAGACACGTCTACCATCGACCGACGGTCTCACAGAATATGGATCCAGAGCATTTGACAAAAACAACTGAAGAATATTTCATTGGGAGAAGAGAGATGAGTATGGAGTTTACAGAGATGAGAATGAAAATGCACATGCAATGGATGGCAGAATCATTAATGTGTTTAAGGAGGACATCAGGGAGATTCTTGAGAGAGCCAACATGCATAAATATACTCATCTATGTTTTCTAAAGTAAGTAGAAAATATTTTTAGAACCAGACCACACATCAACTTACAGCACACAAGAAGTTGACAACATGGTACAAGGAATTTACAGAGCCCAGAAGATGATTATGGATGACTTACATGTTCCACCCGTTCAAAAACAGTATTGGCTGGTTAACCACGTGCATGGAAGAGATGAAGCAGAAGATGGAGTACACTCATCAGGTTATTCTGCAACAACAATCGATTGGAGCAGTCAGTTCAGCATCAACCGACGGCAACACTAGGCCATCGATCAATAGTCATCACACAGAATTTTGGCAGAGGCTGGTAACAGAGATGTATTGGAAGACAAGCTTGATGAAGTTTACCTTTCTCAAGACTCGATGAGGAATAGTATCTACCAAAAGTTGGATGACATTTTCGAGCCCACAGATGCCAGGCTTAACATGTTGACAGGATGCATTCAAACACTCGAGGAAAGGATGAGTACAATGGAGACTGCTCAGATAAGGATGGGCAACCAGAGAACCATAGGAGAAGAAGCTGTGAGGAGCTTCATCAATGCATGGTTTCAGACGAACAAATTGTATGTGGATACATGCTTTCCAAATTGGTTCAATGAACCACCTTACTAGTCCAGAAGTCCAAACGTCAAGCTTAAGACTATAACCAAGTGCTGAGTGGGAGACAACCTACTGTATAGTAAGTTTTAATTTGGTTTTTCACTACTTAGTTATTAATTATAGTTTTTATTTAATTACTTAGGTTTTCAAGAAAGGAGTAGAAAATTTCGAAACCACCATCGGTCGACATCAACATTCCAAAATCGGTCAACGAATTGGATGGTTTACCATCGGTTGAAAATCATAAATCACCATCGGTCGACACGCCTTACAGATTTTGGTAACTTCGATTTTCTCTCTACCTTTTACTTAGATTTAGTTTTTTCCCTTAACTGAACCGGACAAGATAACACTGGGCACAATGTTATTTAAGTCTGGGGGAGGTTTGCTGATGTTTTTATTTTGATCTTTTATTTTTTATATTTACTTAAGTTTTTCGAAAAAAATTTTGAGTCAAGAAGGGGATTATGATCAGAACTTATCTATTGACTAACCACACTATAGCACCGCTCTTAGACATGTTGATTGCAAAGATTATTAGATATTCCAAAGCGATCATCTTGCCATTAGATCACACTTACTAAAAATTTTTGAAGAAACCAAAGCTGATCTTCCAACCTATTATCGGCTATTTTGATTGCTTTGGGGCTTGGCATACATTGGATCAGATTCCTTCTGCAAGTTTGTAAGGTACAAGTTTGTGTGCTTCTGATTCCCTTCTCTCTCTCTCTCTCTCTCTCTCTATATATATATATATATATATATATATAAATAAAAGTTTGAAATGACTTCCTGGAAGATGCAAATGGGTAGGTAAATTACCTATGACCCCATTATTCTAATTCAAAAAGGAATAATCACACATTGTTGGAAAGGAGGGATAGGTACATTACCGATGACCCCACTGTCATTTTCCATTGATTTTGAGATCTAAAAAGATTCATAGAAGAGAGAAAAGAGGGAAGAAAGGCATCATGAAAGACTTTATACCTATGTATGCAGATTTGCATGAGTTGAGCCCATGTGTCATTTGATCGATACTCCCAAGGTAAAGTCTGCACTTTATTTTATGCAAAGAAATGAGATTAGTAGAGGGGTGAGTCAAATTAGTATTTGTTGAGTTGCTGACATAATAGATTTGGTTGATATACTAGGATATGGCATATAAAGTTTATCTTTGATTAGCATTATTTGACGTGGTTGCAATATAGTAAGGGTGATAGTTATACTTATACATTATGTGAGT
This sequence comes from Moricandia moricandioides, assembly GCA_905132885.1. Taxonomy (NCBI): domain Eukaryota; kingdom Viridiplantae; phylum Streptophyta; class Magnoliopsida; order Brassicales; family Brassicaceae; genus Moricandia; species Moricandia moricandioides. The sequence continues at coordinate 50,537 of CAJHQQ010000595.1, forward strand.
CCCCACTTTTCAAACCTCTTTCACAGGCTACCTTTTTCGCTTGAGGACAAGCAAGAGATTAAGTCTGGGGAGTTGATATACTTGTTATTTACCAGTTTTAGACTATCATTTAGACCCTATTTGGAGTCTATTATGTGTGTATGGACTGTGTGTTTAGAGTCTTTATAGGTCCAAGTACGTTCAGGAGAATTATAGAGATCATGGAGCTTGTGAGAGTATTTACAAGAGATATTCAGTAGCTGTTCACATTCAGCTAAATACGAGTTGAAGTCAAGCATGACCATCGATCAACAGAGCATCCTTGCTGTCGGTCGACGGCCCACTCGGAGAGTATTGGCCGACTTCAAGCCCAAGTCAAGACAAATTACGAGAATGCCTTTGGACGAGTTTCGACCTATTTTATAGGGTTCTGCCAATTGTTTAGGTAGAGAGACACACAGAAGCAAAAAAGAGACCCACACTTTACTTTACAGCTTTTTAGTAGTTTAGGGGAGAAGATATGAACTTCTTTAGATATTTGTATTGGAACCCCATTTATTATTTTATGCATTATATTATGTAGTTCATCATGTTTTCTTTGATCATGTCTAGAGTAATTCACCTGTTAGATTTAGGGTTCATAATGGTATTGATGAATTATCCTCAAAATAGGATTTCTAGAATGAAGCAATATCAACTTTGAATTATGTTTAATGCTTGTGTCTAGAGTAGCTAACTATAAACTTGAACTTAGGACATGGAAAACTACAAGAGTAGTTTCTGTTCCAGAATTGATTCCACTGAGCTAGGTTGTTAGATGCATGCGAGAGCTGGTCAAATTAACATAATGTACGAGCTTCCTGTTTGATTAGCGTCGATCGACACCAGGCCTTAGCCGTCGATTGACGGTGCACATCTTTGTCCGCATACGAGAGTTGGGACAAGAGGGGGTCTTATTAGGTAACATTTTTTGTTCTCGCATATTAATAGTTTCATGCATTATAATTCACTTGCCATAAACCCTAGATCTACCATTTTCTTTGTATTCATTTTAGTATTTAGATAATTTCTTATTCATGATAGACTTACAATTAAAAAACCTATCTATTGTTTTCCTAGCTTAACCGTTAGAGTTATAATAAATCTATTGTGTCCCCTCGCTTCTTTAGATTTAATCCCTAAATACTGCAATTTGACCTCTCTTGGCAAGAGTAGTTTGTAGGGTTTAGTTTGATAAATTGCATTATTAAGAACACTAACCTTAACCCGCATGCTATCACCATCCATTCTCGTGATCCTAGGTCCTTGACGACTTGACCAATTAATTCCATGAATCTTTTTTCTATCTAGTTTGTTGGAGTGCATAGACTTGAGGGGATGGTGGATTTATGCGTATGGGAGATCAGATTACTTAGGATGACCCGGAGGTCAACAATGTTGGAATCCTTGGAGGATTTGTATTCTTCAACGCTCGATGGTTTCACAAATTGATGCTATCTTTTCGTAGGAAGTGAGGTTTTCAGAGTCTGGCTCCTCGAAAGGGGACATCGAGTGACCCTTGGGTTGGTTATCGATGCTGAAAGGTTTTGAACCTGTGGTTCGCCTTGAGAGGCTCGAGACATATCGCTCTGAGGAGCTTCGATAATAAATCCTTTAATTATTGTTTGGTTAACCCGGAGATTGTTATGCTCCCTACCCTCGAGACTGATTTTTACCGAGGTGGGTATTCTAAGACCGGAGGCTTTTTGTGTTTGGACCCGGTAATTTCGTCGTATTCTGATTCCCGGAGGTTAGCCCCTACCGACTTTTGTTATGGATCTGTGAATTTTTTATTTCGAGCCCGGTAGCTTCAATGTTTGTATCTCGCCTTCCGGAGGTCGGCTCTTAATAAAGTCTTTATATAAATCTGGAGATTGTGTTGTAAACTGGAGGTTTGGTATCGTAATCAGCCTTTCCGGAGGTTGGCTCCTACCGATATTTTTATAGACATTGCGCTCTGCCATTCATAAATAGGCCACTGTCAAAGTCATATGCTGCACTCCGCTTCTGCAGGAAAGCCACTTTTAGGATATTTTTTGTGTATGTGATTCGGGCTCAGATCTACAGAATGGTAGGGAGAAGGAGACATGTCGTTGTAGTGCATTCTCCTGCTTCAATTGTTGATAAACCGGGAGATCCTGCTTAAGGATTACTTCCATATGGGTATGGGTCATTATATGTGATGAATAACTTGGTAGAAGCAGGAGAGATTGATCGTTAGTCAGGAGCTGCCTATCTATAGTGAAGACTGCATGGTCTTCATGCTTGTGGGAACCAAAATTCGCACTGTCGATTTCCGTAAAATAATAAAATTCATGGATTTCTGCTAAACCAAACGTCAAGCAATCAGACAATAAGATCAGACGAAGTAAATAATCGATAAAACGGGAGAGCAAAGAAGTTCTTATTCCAAATTTGTTAATGAGCGTTACAATAGGTAAATCCTCGGCCGCAAAAGCTGGTGGTGAATTCCCTAGTTCCAACCACCAAAGACTTTGTTAACCTAGTTGAGTCGCAGCTCGAGAATAGAAAACAGAAATTTCCTAAATCTCTCTAAGTGCTAATTTTTTGCTTTGTATTTCGTGTCCCATGAATCTCTATCTTGGCGTTCGTTATATACTCCTAGTAAGGCGGTTCCCTCTTTCATATTCTGCCTTGAGTCGTGTTTATCGCTTTGCAGAAATATTCCATTTTTCTGCGATCTTCAAGATTATCCCTCGAAACTTGACACTTATCTTCTGGACTTGACATTTATCTCCTCCTGCAAACAATAGATAAACCGTCATAGTATCCTTGGGCTCAATCCCATCTAAAACTGTAAGTGGGCTCTTAGCCGCGTTTTATACCTTTTCGGGCTGTTTTTTTTACTTAAGCGTTTTTACGATCTTTCCGAGAGAAAACCTTCGGTACGACGTCGGTTTATAAATAGTTCAAATTACTCGTATAGTTGAGAAAAATTTGGCATTAAGTCAACTGTTGCTTTTTTATAAGAACCATTTGAATTCATACAAGAAAATAAGTCTTTACGGTTTTTATCGTAAAGTTCCAACGGTAACTCCAATAGAGAAGAAACAATAGACAGTGTGATCGAGTTTCAGAAGAGGTATTGACCGGAACCGAGAAGGATGGTGCTGATCCAACTCACCTGATGGCGAGATGGATGTGGTCGATCCAACTCGCCATTGGGCGAGTTGGATGGAGAAAATCCAACTCACCTGATGGCGAGTTGGCTTGGTCCGTTCAACTTGCCGTCGGGTGGGTTGGACACGGGTTCTTTGGTTTTTTTGTTGCTCGATTGTCCTTTCCGATAACTTGCCATCCAATCCTTTTCGAATTTACAAAAGGTTCAAGTTGTGGTTTCCCGCGCTTTTTGTTTTTCAAATGTTTTTCAAGAATTTCCAGCCATTGATTCCGTCATGACCGATTTTGACCCTAACAGTTATCCTCCAGCTCGTTAGAATCGTGACATCCTTACGAGCGGTTAGACAGGTTAGATGAGTTAGGCGGCATTAATGGTTGAAAGTCCGAGGATGGATAGTAATTTTTCTTGCCTATAAGTATGTGGAATAAGTTTTCAAATTCTTTACTTGCTTCATTCCACAAGAACTTCTCTTATGGTAGAAAAATCTTTCTCTTCATTTTTTTTCCTTTATTGTTCTTGATCATGACTTCAAGACAGAAATCTTCAGCCAAGGCTTTTCCTTCTTGCTTCGACCCGATAGCCTTTGTCCCCAGGATGGTGGAGTTGCCACGAAAGTCAAATTTGTGGCATACTCTGTTGATCCTGCGGAAGCGGATGCGTATTGGCTGGCTACGTGCAATTTAAAGGCTCCTCCACATAAGTCATGGTATCTAACCTCGAGTTCATACCAAAAGAACCCCTGGTTTTCCGAGTCACAGTTGTCCTTTGTATCTTGACGTCATCTGACGTTTCTTCCATGTCCCGGACTCGGTAGAATTTTGACTTCCAAGGGCTGGAGAACGTGCTGATGCTCCTCCAGATGGTTACTTTACATGTTACGACACTTTTCTGCTGCTTTGCCGTTTGTGGTTTTCCATCCCGAGGGTAATCGTTCAAGTCCTGGATCGGTTTGGATTGTCAATAATCCAAATCACTCCTACCAGCTTGCAACATCTTATCGGGATTTTGGTTCGGAGTTACGAGCGTGGCATGACTCTTGAGGCTGATTATTTCAAGGCTTTACTGAAACCAGTAGGGTCGGTAACATTGCTCAGATGTTGTTTGAGCCCGATGAACGATATGGCAATAATCAAGGGGTTTGCTTCGAATTCACATGAGTAGCAAAAGAGCTATTTTTTGTGCGCGTAGGGAGCGCATCCGTCAAGGAGAGATGCATTCCTATTTTTAGGAGTAGATGGGGCCGAAAGGGAATCTTGATTAGATATTCGTTGGTGTTTTCGTTTTGAAGATATCTAACCTTGTCCTGAGGACCTGCCTATTGTTAGGGATCTTCTTCGGGGCGGTCCATATTTTTGTGGTCATTTTTCTCCGAGACGAGTTTGTCTTGTGGTGGCGTATCATAATTCTAAACTCCAGCCAGAGCACTGGGCCCAAATTTCAATTCTCCTGATTCGGAGGAGTTTGAACCTGCCGCTACGGGAGAGGATGTTGAGGTCGAGCAGCGCGTGGAACCGTTGAGATTTAGTGATTACTCGATTGGGAGGTCAATGTCTGGAAACTACAAATTAGATCCATGAAGGGTATCCGTGTTTTTAAGGGAGTGAGTTCCATATGTTGTATTTATGTTATTTCTTTGGCCAAGTATGGTCGGTTAGACTTATCGGGACTGGCCATTTGTGGCTTTAAATCCTTGCCGCTTTGCGGCTTTTGTTTTAATGAAGTAATGTTTTGTTTTAAATGGTGTACGAGTAGTATTATGGATGTAAAGGGAAGAATACGGGTCATCATCTCATTTCTAACTCTTTGAAGAATCGTTACGACCGTTGTTTGTCTCGGCTGTGAGTATTCGAAAACTTAGTTTTTATTTTTTATAACCATACAAATGTAAGCGAAGAGACAATTTTTGGGATCTCGTATCTGTTAGGTACTATGCCTTGAGATGTTTAAGACCAGTGTGCTGGGTTTAGAGCAAGACCAAGGCTTACTTTCGGTTTTAGGTTTTGCGGTAACTATTCCGGCTTTCGTTGCCCGTTTGCGGTTTTGATCTGGTTCATTCTCAATATTGAAGTATGCGATAAGTTCTCGGCTTATATGACTTGCATCAATCGTAAACGGAGCATCTCTCTGGAGATAATTTTGAAGTCTTCTGGAAGTGCTGACCAAAACTTTGGATTTCTTTTATAATGCGCTATAATCCTTGTGTCAGATGTATGAGGACCAATCCTACGAGAGGAGGGCTAAAACGTTCGATTAGAGAAAGGTTGATGTACTCGTCGGTGCAAATCGAAGAATGCGATATAGGAGCGTGCATATGCTCTTACGATTTAGTTATTCATTTATAATCGCAAACGGACTGTTTTAGGTGATTTGTTTCGAGTTTGAAACAATATTTTTGAAGGTTTTCTCGCGGTATCTCGCTTTTGTTTTCCGAAAATATGTTTTGTGTGATCTCAAGTTGAGAATGAGGTTTAGTGTTTCAATTGGATGTCATTTTTGACCGTATGTCCGAGAGTAGTAGTTTGTTGAGAAGTGTTTTTCCATTTGGAAGTTTCCTTAGTTTATTTTTTTTTAAACGTTTTGCGGGTTTCGAAGATATTTGGATGTTGTCGTGAAGACTTATACGTTGTCTGAAGGATGCTTTTGGAAGCATTCGGAGTTTTAATGAGTTGGTTATTCGTGAGATCAAGTATTTCAAGCGATAAAAGATATTTGCGAGACCTTTTGGAGTCGTACTGCATTTTCTTATTATCGTAAAAATATCGAGTATAGAGGAAAATATTTTAAAATGTGGGAGTATATGAGTATACGTATACATACCCACTCCCCCCCCCCCTTGATAGAGGGGGACAACTGAACTCATCTTGCGGCGAGTTGCCTACGTAACCGTTTTTGTGATCAAGCCGTCTTGTAGTTCAGTTCGTGCCACAAGCGTTTTTACTCGGCGGTTGCTGCTGCGCTGGTCGCCTTAGTCGTAGTGACTGTTGTTGGATCGACGACTTCTTCAGGGTTTATCTCCTTCGGTTGGGTTGGGGCGTTGGGCTCGGTACCTTGTTTGGTTTCTTTGGTCGAAGCCGTTGGTCGGGTGGACGATTCTGGATCGTGCTTTTTGGAAGCGCTTTCAGTCAGAGACTCAGTTATCTTCGTGCATTTGGATTTAATCATAGATGTTATCGTGATTTGACTCAACTTATGTTCGGCCAGGAAGCAACGTCGTAATTGTTTTTGGCATCCCCAGATTGATGTGGTTCCGTTCAGAGTCGAAAATTTGATGCCCATGTGATATGTTGACGGGACTGCCTTCATAGAGTTTATCCAAGGCGTTCCCATGATTACGTTATAGATGGATGGTTGGTCGACGACCGCAAAGTTAACGATCCTTGTGACCTTTTTGGCCATGACTGGGAGTTTGATCGGTCCAAGAGTCATTGACGTTGTGTCATAGAAACCCGTGAGTTGTATTGGTGTATGTGTGTGTGACCTCAGATAGATCAACGTTCATCCTTCTGAGTGTATCGCGGAAGATAAAGTCAATGGTACTTCATGTGTCTACAAGGACTCTGGCAATCTCGATATCACTTATCAGGAGATCGTTTACGAGTGGATCGCAGTCGAGTTGACATCTTCCTTTGGTATTGACTCCAGCAGTGGTTTCTCCATTCCGTGTCGGAATCTATTGAGCAGTGTTTCCTTCCTCCAAAGAAGTTTCCAAGGGTTTCATTGGTTGCTATCGGGTTTGGAACTTGCATCGCTTGTTTCCCTTCATGTGGAGAGCTTGGTTCTCTTCTCGGAGAACAAGTTTCTCAGCTTCGAGCTGAGAGAGTTTCTCCGCGCTTTGCCCCAACTGTTTGGAATGTTCGTTCAGCATATCTCTCAAGGTCCGAAGTTCTGGATCGTATACAGCAGCGTCTTGAGATCTATGCAGCTTAGTGACTTGGATCTATAGGTCGTTGATTTGAGCTTGAAGCTCGAGTTCTGTTGGGGTAGCCGGAGGCTGATCTTTTTGTTCACTTGATGTCATCTTCACGTAGCTTAGATTGCCCCCTTCCTTCTAGCGCCAAACTGTTAAAGTATTTTTAAGTGGGATTTTTTGTAGGTACTACGGAACAGAAAGTGAACAATTGAAAAGCAAGAATCGAGACTGAAAGAGAAGTTTTTATTGATGTATCGAGCAGGAACTACAATGTTTGGTGTATGAACCCTTAGTTTTAGCTGCCTAGTTGTAGCTGCCTAGCTCTATTCTCTTAGACTCTAAAATTTGATCCCGTATTCTAAGGTATGGGCTCCCCTTTTATAGCTTGGTTTTAGGCGGTTGCAAGTTCTAGGTCTTCCATATTGGAAATATGGAAGAATCTCTTGTAACATAAATTTTCCATTTTGCCCAGAGGCAGGAACCGAGCCGGAACCTGAGTAGGAATTTCTCCAAGCGGGAGTTAGAAGGCCGGCGTCCTGCTCGGGAGCTGGAGTAATCTCTTCCGGATTATTTTTCCCAATAGCTGGAACCTAAAGGCCAGTGTCCTTCTACGGGGCTGGAGGCTTGCAGGAGTATTTTCCCCAACATCTCGTATTGGGCCATGAAGGCCGAGTTGGTGCCTTGAATTTGTTAAAGGCTCGCAAGGGTTCGACGTGTAGTTTGAACGGCCGTATGGACCCTCGGTGTCTCCTCGCTGCTTCTCATCACTTTGGATATCCTATACTTCCTTATTATTGTTACCTTTGGAAGATGGCGAGAACTCTCTTCCTGGAGTTTTTGGCTCTCGATATTATCGGGTGTCCTGTGTCCTTCGACACATGAGACTGTGTCTCGAGTCTCAGTAAAATATCTACGGTTCTCGTAGGCGGCATGTGTTGATGCATTTCTTAGTGTTAGCCTTGGGTCATGTTGGTGTCAACTTGGTTGAAGCTGTACATACCAGTGCTATCGCGTCTCACCTGAGCATCCTTGGTAGTGTTGCTTGGCTAATTATGTGCAGGTTATTAGAAACTTTACAGTCAGATTGCGGCGCGTTTTCAATCCTGATTCCTGATTTTTTTCTTCAACGTTAGAGGCAAGTATTCGAGTTTGTAGAAGCTCATCATGTATGAGTGTGTATGAACTTTCTCTTCTCTTGTTTGTTCAGAGCTTCAATGCCAGTGAATATTATGAAACTCTTATAAAGGTGATGGATGCAAGGATGCATGATTCTATCTCAGAAACTATGAAGGTGAAACATCACTTCCACATCAAATAATTGGATATATGTCATATGAACTTCAAAATAGGTGAAGTACATTTGTGAATATCGAATATTGTAGTCATTTCTTCATAATATTGTGCACATATCGAATACACAAAAGACTTATGAGTGTGGATAATTTCTTCAAGTCTTTGAAGGGGGAGATAATTGAAATTGACTATTTTGTTTTTCGATTTTGAGGAATAGAACAAGCTATATAATATTCTGAATTGAGGGTTTCAGGATTTTAAATTGCCTAAGTGATTAAGGAAATCGGGATAAATATCTGAGAATAAGGTTCAGGAAAGGATCTGTAGAGAGAATAGTGTTATTAGTAGAAACTTAGTGGCTGAATCAAGGTATGAAAGAGGTAAGGTAAGATTTGAGGGAAATATGTACCGTATGGACTCGAACACCCATGATACCAAATCTAAGGATCCAATTGATTTCGTAGCAAATTCTGAATATGAGCCATACTGCTTTTATCAGACCGGATTCGGTTCGAGTTACGGATTTAAAAGTTTACAATCAAAATATACGAGGATGCTCCATGTTAGTGCATTCTTTTCAAATACTATAAAAAAAAGTTTAAAAGTAACGATTTCATTCCGGAAACATTGATTCATAATGCTCAAAACATGATCATACGATCATTTCATGTAATTTATTTGCATAAACTAATTATTTCATATGTTTTATCGCTTTTGTAAGAAGCAATAATAACGAATAATATTTTCATTCACTTCTTCTTACCCTTATTACTATTGCTCTTTTTAGGATTCTCTCCATCCTCAAGGAGTTCCTCCAAAACACTATCATCCAAATACTCAAACTCAAAAACTTGCCTAGAAGAAGAAGCGGAGGAGGAGGAAGATCCAACCATCGTGGCTGCTGAAGAGGCACCACTCCCCATGTTATACTCATGAGGGAAATTCAGAATCGCCGCTTGGCCTCTCATGGAGTAGGCGGCCTCGTCATAGGCTCTAGCTGCTGCTTCTGCGGTATCAAACGTTCCAAGCCATACACGTTCACCATGCTTCCTTGAATCTCGTATCTCCGCTGCGTATTTGCCCCAAGGCCGTCTTCGAACTCCCCGGTACTTTCCTTGTTCGCCTCCACCACCACCACGACCTCCTTGCTCCATTAATGTGTATCTGGGTGTGTATAGCGTTTATAGTATTAGACAAGGAACAAGAATTGTTTTGGGTGTGTGTAACTCGTATACGGGTTTCTGTGTTTTTCTTCTGCATGTGTTTGACAGAATTTGATATGGGAAATTTATAGGCAGAAAAACAAATGTGGGTCCTAATCAAAAACTAATATTCAGCCATCAACATAGTGTAAGAATAAGATAGATATATATATATATATATATATATATATATATATATATATATATATATATTAGAAGTATAAATAATTTCTAAGCTTCTGGATGGATTTTCATGTTCACCAATTAAACAAAGTAATTGACTTGATTCTTTCAGTAATCATTTCATATACATATATATATATATATATTGTCCGTCTCAATATGTTTATAAACAGTGTGCAAGTTTCTAACTTATAATGCAAATTCTTTTTTAAGATATATTTTTTTCAAACATATATTTTATTTAACGAACTATAATTAAAATTGTAGAAGACAATTTATATAGATATTTAAAATTTTCCTATTTTATAATAGTTTTAGAATACAAGAAATTGCATATGCTGAAAAAGACTGACATAAACTATCTTTTTCTTTAAAGATAAACCTAGAGCGCATTTTCAAGAAAATTGTTTTAACACAATATTAATTGGACTGTCATGGAGGGGTTTATTCAATATACAAATTGTTTTAGTAAATGTTTAGATGATTTTTAGTGAAATGAGATTTCTTATATATATTAACCACTTTACAATCTTATCTAAAACAATAAATTTTAATTTTAATTTCTTTATTTATAACAAAAAAGGTTCATTAAACATTTTGAACGACTAAAAAGATGTTAAAATACACAATTTAAAATATATTCAATAAAACTAGATTTCCAAATAGTCTACCAATTAACAAATTCAGTAACACTGTAATTTTGATATAATTTAAAATTTATATTTGAATAATAATGGTATAAATCACTTCAAACTCTTAGTTCAATATACCACCTTAATTTTGAAATTTGGTGGTGGGGAGAGGGGTTACACAAAATAAATTATACTCCCTCTGTTTCAATAAGATGTATGTTTTAAAATTTTTACATTTATTAAAAAACATATATAAAATTTTAGTTACCAATGAATAATTTTCTGTTGTTAACTATTCCTCATAATTTTCAACCAATAACATTGTTATAAACACTTTGACGTTAACAAATTACATTAATTAATGCATTGTAAATGTAAAAATGTATCTTTTTGGAAAATGATTTTTTTTTAAATATGGTTCTTTCTGGAACGGAGGAAAAATTCCATAAAAATACCCAACTAAATTTTATTAAGATTTTTAATACTTAAACTTTCTCGCTATCCAGTTTAATACCCCAGTTAATTATTTTGCTCATTTAAATGTACCAACTTTTAGAATTCTGCCTATTTTAATACCAAATTTTATTTATTGTAATTAAAAATAATAATAAGTTTAAAAAAAAATTAAAAATTTCCAAATTCTAAGCGAAAATATGAAAATTTTATAATTTTATTTTTAATCTTTAGGAAAGAAAGTAGATAAATTATCGGGTTTTTTAAAAAAAAATTAAAATTAATTTTGAATGTATAAAAATGAAAGTGTTTTCTATTTCAGAAAATAAACTAAATTCAATATTTTAAAATTTTGTTACAAAATTTAAGATTATACAAAATTTAGTTACTTTTATTTTTTTTAAAACAAAAAAAATTAGAATTTTTTAGAGCTTTTTGTAAATTATAGAGATTTTTTAAGTTTCATTTGAAATTTATTAGTATTTTAACTAAAATAAATAAATTTTGGATAGTAAAATTGGCATATTTTAAATGTTTGTATATTAAAATGAGCAAAGTAATTAGTTGAGATATTAAACTAGGCAGCGAAAAATTTATATATTAAAAAGCTTAATAAAATTTAGTTGAGGTATTTTTATGGAATTTTTCCTATCAAAAAATATGTTTCAACTTTCAATCTCAAGTGATCAAAGAGAAAGTATAGCTCGTGGTGGGTTCATAGGCAAAGTAAGGGTGGAGAATATCTTAGACTTTGATTGTCCGCACGTGTATTCACTAAGAAAAGGTTGATTTTCAAGGTTTTTTGACGGACCAGAAAAAGAAAAAAATTGGCAACGAATAATAATTTTCTTATCAATTTATCTTCAAAAAAAATAATCCAGGGTCAAAATAGCTGGCTGTAGCGTCTAGAGTTCTAATATAATAACCCATGTTAAAAAGCGACTGCAAAAACACATATTGCTCGGCTGCTTCGGCGTCCGAGTCGTGAATGGGAATTTCATGTCCTACACATGCAACATGTTTGGTTTCTTTTTGTTTGGTCAAAGAAGACAAAAGAAAATCTTCAAGTACCTTTCTCTTTCACCATATAAACATATAGTTATGAGTTTTTAACCCAAAAAATGCAAAACGTAATGCCAAAAGGAAATTGCTAATCTCAAACATTTGTTGACGATATAATATCATTACATAAGTTATTGATACGGACATACATAATAGTTACAGTTTGATAACTTTTTAATCTAAAGAATAATTATGCTAGTTTTCGAAGAATCGTAAAACCTCTACTCAGCATCAAGATCGATCGATGAACATTGTTAACGGTACCCGAAGCTGCTACCGCTACTGGTAAAGTCTTCTATCCTAATGGTGAAGGTGCCGGATTCGAAGCTTAGCAGCTGCGGGGAAGTGATTTAGCAAATGGCTTTCATTACTTGTCTAAGAAAATTATGAGTCGCGATCCGAAATCTCTTGCAATAACAAAAAAAACATTGTTTACGTTGGCATATAATAACTAAATTATGTTACAACCAATATTGTAGATTAATTCCCATAACTGAGACCAATAGTGCATGCTAATGTATCTAAATAATTACTCGATCAGTTTTAAATATGAAAAAAAAATTGATAAGAAATTATATTGAAATTAATATTTATTTCCTGATCACTATGCCATAACAGAAAACCCCACAATTCTTAAAAGCACAAATTTTAAACAAAAACAAAATGTGAATACACTTTATATTACAATGAAATATTACTATATTGTAATTTTTTGTTTTGAAAAAATGTTATTACAAGATAAAATTTAGCACTTAATAATTTACATTATAATTATTTAAAAGTATAAAGATAATTATTACAATGAGTATGAAGATGTATGTATATTTCTATAGGGTTATGTATCAGTTCCCAAATAATACAGAAGATAGTACATATGTGTGTTTTGAAGATGGGTTATGTAAGAGTTTGTGTATTGTGATGTGCATAGACTTGTTAAGCATGGAAAAGGAAAGGAGAATATGCTCTGACGTTGTCCATTAAATAAAAGGGAATTTGCTTGAAGAGTAAATTTTCCATTAAAAAAATGAAAGTTGCTTAAGTTTCCAAACTTGGGGAGCAATTTAGGTTATGTAAACAATGAGTACATGCTTTTATGAAGAAAAATGTCTCTAGAGAAAAAGAAAAATGTGAGATTGTTGTTAGTGCTTGTGTGATCAAACTTTTGGTGTTAATGTTCTGCGTTAGGTATTACGTAATTATTGAAGTACTTGCAGAGATTTAGAAGATTGGAATATATACTTAGTGTCAGTGGCGAATCTATCTTAGGTTTGGGTGGGGCAGTTGCCCCCTATGAATTTTGTAAATTAATGTAATATTGTGCAGACTTTTGATAATGCCCCTGTTGAATATTCAATTTTATAAAAGGTACAAGATAATGATTTATAATTTTGCCCCACATAAAATTTATTTCTAGATCCGCCACTGCTTAGTGTTCAAAAACAAGTCTAGACTCAAGGGAATTTAGATCTCGGTTAGGTAATCTTGATAAATTGAAATCTAGCCTCTAGGTTGAGTTTTACCTTACGATTGAGCTATCCTAAAAGATTTTTAGAATAAAAAGGCAATATTCTAGGAAGGTTGTACTTGCTGTATAAGTTAGCAAATTGGTGTATTAGATTTTTTTTTTGTTTTAGTGAACTCGAAAGAAAAAATTGTGTTTTTTACTTTCTGCTTTTTTTTTTAGTTTCATATGCAATTTCAGAGTAATCTAATCTATTAAAATAGAGTCCTATTTTTTATCTACTTACAAATAGTTTTGGTTGTACTATTGCATTTAATTAGCTTTTTTATTATTTTTACTTTTGCATAACTTAATTATTATTAAATATATACACTAATTTAAAATTAAGGAACTAAATAGCTAATATATTATTTTAACAAAATAATCAATTCAGTTTATATTAACACTAAATTTGAATAACTAATCAATTATATTTTATTTACTAATATAAAAAGAATTATATATGCTTACAAATAAATATAAAATTGTACTTTAACCCAAATGCAAGAAATAAATTCTTCAAAACTTTCACCAAATACATAATATCTCTTATAGATAAAGTATTAAAATTAGATATATATATATATATATATATACACACACACACACACATATATATATATACATATTTGCTAAAATAAATATTAATAATTAGTTACTATAAATATTTAATGATATAATGGAACATATTATTATTGACTATTCCAACAAACATGTAAAATCTTTATCAAAAACTAAAACTAATTGAAAAATATTAAACACACTTTAAGTTAGGCTTGAGTCTTGGAATACGTGTTAGATATTTTTGAATTTTGGTTCTAATTTATATCATATTCTATATCTCATTTTGGTAAATTTGTAAGTACGGATCAGATTCAGATATAACATTGATTTTTGTTCTAATTTGTACCATATCCTAAAATTCATAAAGTAACCATATATCATTCATATTTGGGGTATATTGGTTCGGTTTAGATATATCCAAAGTTAAATCCAAAATTTAAAAGCAAAACGTAAAATGTAAATAATTATTTATATAAAATTGAACATTTAAAGTACTTATTTAAAACTTAATATTTATTCTTAGATATCATTTCAAAAAATATAGATTTGAATATTTGAAGTACATATTTATATTTGTGATTATTTAAACATTCAGACTAGGCTTTTGGATTTTTTTGAGATTTTCAGCTTTTAGGTTACCCATTCGGATTCGGTTAATAACACTTCGGGTTTTGTATCATTCTACAAGACCCATTCTCGTAATTCTGACATTTTGGACTTAGTATGTACGGGTTAGATTTTTTGGTTTGTGTTTGGTTTGAACTTCAGGTTATATATTTTATGCCCAAGTTTACTTTAAATAAAGAAAAAATGATTATATAAATTTTCATCAAAAAATCATCTGCGCTTTAGCTCGGGTTAAAATCTAATTTATTCTATTAAATAGAATTTATGATTTCTTTCATGTGTGTTTTTTTGTTTGGACCATCTTTTTAATATTTTTTAAATGTATTTCCTTAATTTTGATAAATAGTATCTTTTAACTACTTTAATCATAATATGTTTTGATATCTTTTCATTTTAAATAAAAAATATATAAATATATAATTCTAATAAATATGTTAAAAATATTATAACAAGATCTTAGTTTTCCAAAAAGTTATATTAGTATTTCAATAATTCATACTTGGTAATGAAATAGCATTATACATTAATATATATATATATATATATATATATTCAGTTATCGTTTATAAGATAAAAAATTGAAAATATTATCCTGTTTTATCTTTTTATAGTTATAAACTATCATATTATAAGAACCATTACATTGAACTAAATATGATAAAACTATATTAAATTTATAAGTTGATATATTTATTTTTCAAAATTACAAAATGATTGTGCTAAAAAAATATTATATTTTACGGAAAATGTTAACCTTAGTAAACTATATAATACACTTAAAAAAACTATATAATACAGGTATAAAAATTAACTTAGCATAAAATTTTGTATATCCAATAATCTATTATCTAGAAGAAATTAAACATAAAAATTGTTAAACGTGATCCATCAGTTTAAATGACGGGTCATAATCTAGCATAAATTAAGCCTAAAGCAATTTTCATATATGTTGTTTCATGCACATATAATTTCGTCTAATAATAAATTGAAAATTTAATAAAACACATATATAACAAGAAGCGAAAAATACATGTGATAATTTGAAACAATTAATTAAATTAGGACATGACAACTCTACTATTTTGTTCATTTGTTTGTTTTATATAGTTGAAAAGTAAAAAAGTTCATTCTTTTTAATCTTAATTTCTCCCCTTTTTAGGTTTTCCTTCTAGATTATCATAAAAAAATTACTTATATAATAATTTAGTATACAATTAAAAATTCCTTGTTTTGTTAGTCAAAAAAATTATTTTCAATGATAAAATTTCAAAACTAAGAACGATAAAAAAATCAAATTTTATACATATATATATATATATAATTTAATGTATATTATATAGTTTAAAACTAATTCTATAGTAACAACATAATATATTAACTTCTCCATCGTCAAACTTAATAATCATTATCTTCAACACACATTTATCTAAACCCCTATAATTGTATATATGATTTACGGGGTATTTGTTAACACATGAATAAAGTGACGTTTGTGACTAAGTAAAATCAAAACTTAAAAACACGTATTAGTTCATTATTTACTGAAATTAAAAAGTGACATTTATCATTTGGTTGTATTTAATCTAAAGTTTCAGGTGATTTAGTTTTTAATGAAGTTGCCGATGATTTCAAGGAATTGAATAGTTTTAAGTGATTTTTGTAAAACATCCTGAATATCATCTAAAACCATGAGATTTGAGTTTTTATTTTTTTTAACTAAGAAATTCCACCAAACACTCTAAAATCACTTGAAAACTTTAAAGAGTGTATTCAACTGAGAGTTTTAGGAGGTAAACGTCTATTTTATACCCAACATATCGTAATATGTTCAATTCATACTCAACTTATATGATCGTGCAAAAACATATCCATATTTTCCAAAAATTCTAATAACATACATATTCTTTACTTGTTGGGTGAAATCATAGTAAAATCATACCGAGTCGCCACATCATCTAATTTTGTTGATGTGGATTAAGCTAATTTTGCTGATAAGGATGCCACATATATAATAATATTTTTTAAAAATAGTTGTTTTATAAAAAAAATGTATTTTTTAGAAAATGTAAACGATTATAATTTTTTGACATCTTATAATTTTTTTATTATTTAGTAAAATTAACACAAATTAATTAAATAACATAATTTTAAAAGGATATATTCTTTATAATGTTTCGATCACCGTCTTTATAAAAGTTGAATGTTTTGTAATGATTTAAGTTCAGGGCTAGTGTTGCAATGTGTTACTCTCAGTTAATCTTGGTTATATTTTTTACATGTAAAGAGTTTAGGTTAACATATAAAATATTCTTAATCTCTTAACACAAAACTATTCGCATGAGTACAAAATCGATCTAAAAAGTTTCTATATAAGCACATAACCAAGATTAACATATGCGCAATTGATAGAAGCCAAACATTATGAAAAATATTCCCCTTATATAAGATTAAAATTTTATCAATTCATTAAGTTTTATTAATTTTACTAAATAATAAAATTTATAAACTGTCAAAAAGTTTTATAAACGTTTACATACTCTTAAAATTTTTTTAAAAATAATTATTTTTCTTTTGTTTTTTTAAAATATTTTACATGTGGCATACTTGTCAGCCAAATTAGCTTACATATTATCCACCTCAGCAAAATTAGATGATGTGGTGATTGTGTATGGTTTTGCCAAAAAGTAAATAATATGTATGTTTTTTGAATTTTTCGAAAGTACATGTATGTTTTTGCATGGTCATATAATTTATGTATGAATTGAACATATTACGATATGTTGGGTATGAAATGGTCGTTTTCCCGAGTTTTAGGTGATTTGAATTAAAATAAAAAATCTATTGTTATTCAAATATAAATTTTAAAAACTCGTTCAAATCCATTGTTATTGAACTTGACATTTCATAAAGTACTTGGAAACATACTGTCATTGAAAATATTTTAAGTTGTGGAGCTTTAAAGTTTTCAAATGAGTTTTATTAAAGTGTTTTGGTGGAGATTTTAGGTTAAAAATCAAAACTCAAATCTCATAGTTTTCGGTGATATTCTAGAGCAGTTTAACAAAAAAAATCAATTTAAATTCTCCAATTTTTTGAAATCATCTAAATCTTCATTAAAAGTCAAATCAACTGACAACTTTAGATTGAATACATCCTCCTAAAACTCCAGAACTTAGGAGGGTGTAATGAATATGAAATTTGCAGTGATTTGATTTTAATTAGTTTTTAGATGATTGTAGGTAAATTAGAGAATTTGGGATAATTTTTGTCAAACCACTCTAGAATCTCATATAAAACTATAAGATTTGATTTTTATCTTTATAACTAACAAACTTCTCTCAAGCATTTTAGAAATATTTAAAGTACTCTAAAATCTCCAACTTAAATTTTGTCCAATAACAATAGATTTCAGAGAGTTTTATGAAATAAAAAGTTCAATAACACTAGATTTTAAAATACATTTTTAAATTCACATTTAAATAACAATGAATTTGTCAATTTAATACAAATCACCTCAAATTCCTAACCGAATACACTCCCTTTAAAATATTTTCAATAACAGTAGATTTGAAAGTACATTATGAAATATCAAGTTCAATAACAATGAATTTATCATTAATCACCTAAAATTCTCTGTTGAATACCCCCAACCCCTTTATTTTTTCTAAAATATTACATTACATTATTGTTTTCATAATTTTACAGAATAAACAAGGGAAATATAGGTTTTGATGAAAAACTGTGTTATATATAAATAGTCTATCAAATTTGTTACTAAAACTTGCTACCAACAAAATAATAAAATTTGTTACTGAATTTGTGAGTGTTTGAATAATAATTTATTTTGTTGATTTTAAATCAATATTACATTTATAATGAATATCAATATTAAGTCTTCATCGCGGTCAAAACATCTAGTTTATATAAAAGAACTCATACATATTTTGTATAGCGGAGGGTCCTTAAATTTTGATGAAAAATAGGGGCCTAGAGCCATTGCTTTTTTCTCATAACCTCGAGCACGGCCCTGCGTAAATGCGAAAGGCAAATGTTTTTCCTTCTTTCATTGAATGATCCAGAATAATGCTTAGGTATGTCAACTAAATGTTTAGTTATAAGCATGATTGAAGGTAAGGCTTAAACATATTGTCTTGATATGTAAAACAAGTTTTCATTGTCAGATGACAACGAATCTGGTAGTTTTACTTACGAATTATTTCATATAAAAGATATAATGAAATGACAAAATGCCATTTGTCAAGCATCTTCTGGGGAGATGAATCTAAAGAAAAACAAAACAAAACAAAGCAAAAAGAAAACTAATAGTGCAAAAAAAATAAAATAAAGAACATTGTGTGGATGATATTTAACAAGAATCAGAATCTCTTTTTTGGTGAGTGTGTGAGTGATGTCTTGAGGTTGGAGACTTGGAGTCACCAACATAGACTATGCAACTCTTTTGCAGTCTTCATTCACGAACCAAATTTTAATAAAGCATCGAAATAATCACGATGAGAATCTAGCAACTGTATATAGCCGACGATGGCCCAACCAACTGTATATAATCACGAGGTGAGCTTTTTTTTTGTCAACTGGTGAGCTTTTTAAATTAAATTATTTAATTTAACGTAAGCATACTCAAAATCTGAGGAAATTCGTTAATTCAAAATCTGAGGAAATTCTTCGTATTCTTTTAATAAATAAAAGTAATCTAAGTGTCGAACTGCAATCCTTTTCCTCACTTGTCTCTTCTGCTTCTTGTTAGATTATGTTGTAGTTGTTATGTCGAATCCCAGTGAGTATTCCTATTGGAAAAAAAACCCTTTGGCCCCGAGTCCCTAGACAATCTCTAAGTACCAAATTTTTGAACCCATTCGAATATTCAACCAGTTTTAGTTCACTTTTGATACTACTTTTTCGGATCGGATTTGGTTTGGTTTTTCAGGTTTGAGTTTTTTGCACAGCCGTCTACCTATAACTATCCTAATAGATATTAACCAAAGAAAACAATTATTAACTTGACATTCACACTTAAGAAATTTTATTATTTTATTTTAAAAAAAAGATATAATATTTTTAGTGTGTGTTATTTATTTAGAAAATCCCTTAAAAGTCATGACTTTAATGTTTCTATCATGTATTTTCCTAATAATATGAACATTTACCATTAACTTTATGTATTCCCTAATATATAGAATACAATTTTATAACTACAATCTATAATAGCTGCAGAAAATTTTATAGCTTCTAAAATAAATATTCATTTTGTAAAATATATCTTGACCATAAATAAAATTTCATAAATAAAAATATAACAAACACAAAATATATTAAAAGATGATATTTCTCCTTACAACTACCAATACAAAATCTTGAGTATATTTAAATTTCTCAAATAGAATAATGTTAAAGTTCCACAATATATTAAAATGTTAGATGTTAATATATATATATATATTAAAACTGAAGTACCTTTGGTACTATTTGGAAACATGAATAACAGTATAAAAAAAGTATAGTGTTCTTTTAATAATTTTATTAATATAAATACATTAAATATTGTTTGCATATTTCACTTATACATCACATCATAAATTATATTACCATAATAATCATAGTGCATAATTTTATTTATTAGTTAATCAACATTAATTTTGTACAAATTAAAAAATCAAAAATGAAAAATAATTGAGTTTTTCATATGGTTAAATGTTCGGTTTAGTTTGTTTTACTAAAAAAATTTTGTACTTTAGTTTCAATTGGTGCAAAATTACGTAGCTAAAAACATAATTCAAAAGATATGTTTTTGTGATAAAATAATAACTTAAACAAAAATAATAAAAGTGTATACATTTATTTTCACTTAATATTTCACTTCATATAATTATTTTACTAAATAAAAATAACTCTTTCTGTTTCACTTAATTTAGCCAAACACATAGAAAAATCATTTTTATTAGTTTATGAAATCAGTTAGGCGTGAACATTGGATATCTATTTAGGTCCAGATTGTTCCTTTCGGGTACCATTTCTTTTTGTTTCGAAATTAGGCATCGCTTAAATATTATAAATTTATGTGTAATTTTGAGTTTGATTCTTCTGAGTCTGGAAGAATTCGGTTCTGATGTATATAAATAAAAATATCTAAATAACAAATGTATCTCAAAGGGGTTCGGATATTGTACTAAAAATAACCATATTATCCAATTCGGTCTAGGTCTTTTGAATACAATTAGTTATATTACAACACATCTAAGATATATAACACTAATTATAAAGAAAAACAATATCAATGTATAAAAATATAAAATGTAAGAACCAATACCCGCTCGGGTGAGCGGGCCGATTTCTAGTATATTGTTAAAACTAAGGTACTTTTTGGTAATGTTTGGAAACATGGATAATAAAAAAAAGTATAATGTTATTTGAAACCTTGATATCAGTATAAAAAAGTATAGTAATGGGCTTAAGTTATTAAGAAAAATTGGAAGTCCATTATATTATGATAAACTATCTATCTAAGTCAACTTTAAAATATACGAAAATGACTCAATCTAATTACCTAAAATATCTTTTGTCTAAAATAATCATAAAACAAAATTAAAAATTTATATACATATTTCAAGTCAAAATAATAATTTCAAATTGGTTTATATCAAAAATTGATTCGAAAATATACATATATTCAAAAATTGTTTTTTACTAAAATATATTTCAATAACCATTATAAAAAATGTTTCCAATATATATAACAAATATAAAATAAAAAGCCAATTTAAAATACCAAATTAAGTTATGGCTTTTATATTTCACCTTAAGTTTTTAAAATATAATATATGTGATTATTAATATGATGATGCGTATAAAATACTATTAATTATATGATTACTTATATGATGATACGTATAAAATATGATTAATTATATGATGACAAATATATGATATATAATGGTGACAGGAAAAATAAATAGCAACATATTTTTTTGAAAAAAAAAACACATATATGATATATATTAATGTTTACAGAACTAGTTAGACATGGACATTTGGATATCCATTCAAGTACGGGTTATTTTTTTGGATGTTGGGTTTTAGGATTTTAAAATTAGGCCCCACATGGGCTGATAAATTTATGTGTGGGTTTTCGAGTTGGGTCTTCCTGGGTCTCGATGAGTTCGGTTGAGATGTATAGAAACCTAAAACTATTCAAATAACAAATCTATCTGAAACGGGTTCAGATATTTGTACAAAAATAATATCTTAGTCTTTTGAATACAATTTGTTATATGGCGGCACATCTAAAATATACAGTTTTAATCATGAAAACAAATATCATTGTATAAAAACGTAAAAACGTAAGAAGGAATACCCGCGCGGGTGCGCATATCAAGCTCTAGTATATATATTAAACACAATATGAAAACAAATGATCGTAAATAATTTTTTTAACTGGCTTTCATATTGAAATAGATAAAGTAGAGTTTAAAGAGGGAGGGACAAAGCAACAAAACACAAAGATTCCCATGCTACCTTAGCAGAGGCGTTATCAAGAGTTCCATGCCAAAAGAAAGAAGAGAGCAGACTTTGAATCATTTCTGGAACCTTTTTGGTATAGAGAAGGCAGAGGACCAGACCCAAGAATGCCCGGTATGGTAGACGAAATGAGCTGAAGTCTACCAGCCATACTCAGATGCCGGTTCATCCAAACATTAAGTTTCCTTCGATTTTGATCAAGCAAGGGATCACAATCCCTAACTGATAACTTCTTGGAGCAGAGGGGCAAACCAAGATACCTCACTGGCAACTGAAAAGAACGAAGCCTAAATCGGTTAAGGATATTGAGTTGCGTTTAAGCAGATAGACCAGAAGTGAACATAGAAGTTTTTGACAGATTAACTTCAAGACCCGAGAATTATTCAAATTGGGACAGAAGGGTAAAGACTCCTGCCAAGGATATTTCTGTACCATCATGAAAAATTAATAAATCATCTGCGAATGCGAGATGAGTAAGCTTTGTCCATGCACATCCAGGATGATAGCAAAAATCCCATACTCTTCTCCCCGATTCAACATATAAGATAAGACACTTATGATCACCGCAAACAGAAGTGGAGAAATGGGGTCTTGACACTCGGTGTTTTTATGTTCTAACAGGGTATAAATATCCTAAACAAATAACTGTCAAATTAACCTTTAATCCTAACACACAAAATAATAATCTTGTCAAGAGAGATCATGTGTAGTACTTAGGGATCAAATCCATAGAGAAAAATGGCATACAATCCTACTATATATTAATTGAGAAATCATTTAAGAGACTTTTGCTTAGGTGTCGATCATTTGTGAAGTTTAGAATTAATTCTCTTATTTTGATTGGAGTTGGTATTTGATTTTCATTTATTTAATTAAAGTTTTAAATAGAAAACTAACGTTAGAATTACCTAATTTAATTTACATTTCCAAACAAGGAATTCAACTTCTGAAGTATAGATGAATTAACATATTTTTATGGAAATAATTAAATATCATATATTACATTATAAATTATTAATGTGGTAAGTCAAATGAAAATTATATAATTAAGTATTACATTAACATATATTACATTAACATATTTTTATGAATTTTCATTTATTTAATTAACGTTTTAATTAGGAAACTAACATTAGAATTACCTAATTTAATTTTCATTGCCAAAAAAGGAATTAAACTTCTTAAGTATAGATGAATTAACATATTTTTATGGAAATAATTAAATATCATATATTACATTAGAAATAATTAATGTAGTTTGGCAATATAGATTACATTAGGTAATTCTAAGGTTAGTTTCCTATTTAAAAAAATAGTTAAATAAATGAAAATATAAATACCACCGACCAATCAAATTAAGAGAATTAATTCTAAATTTCACCAATGATTGACATCTAAGCAAAAGTCACTTAAGTGACTTCTCAATTAATATATAGTAGGATCATTATTATAGCTTTGATTATAATAAAATTATATGGTAAGTCATTTAAAATAACATTAATCAATGGAAAATATAATGTAAATTGAATGTAAAAGAAAATTATTTACAAAATAATGATATGTATTTTGTGGTGTAATAAACCTTTGTAATGTGTGGTAGTTATTGATCTAAAAAATTATGTTCAAAAAGAAACACTTTATTTTATGCAATAAAATTATTGAATCTCACATCCCACTATATATTAAAGGAGAATTCATTTAAGAGATTTTTGTTTATATGTCACTCATACATGAAGTAAAAAATTTCACTATATACTAAAATCTAAAATAGAAGTCATTTAAGTATTTTTTTACTTATATATCACTCATACATGAAATCTTAAAAAATGCTATAATTTGATTGGTTAATGTTTTTAGTTTTAATTTTATTTTAGTCATATTTGGAAATAATAACTATAGAAACAATTAACATCAGTTTCCAAACAAAACAAACAATATTACAAATAAATATTTATGAAACAAACAGAAAAAATTATGGAAAGAATATATGTTTCATCGGTTTCTTTATATTAATTATGTATTTATATACTATATAAAAAAGTTTCCTTTAATTTTCTTGCGAGAACCATTGAGATGTTTGTATATATGTATATTTATGTATATATAATGATTGGAATATTTTTATTTTTGAAATATATAATAGTTTTTTAATAACAAATCACCTTATATCTGCGTGTTATATTTGTGTGAAAAAAATCAAATAATAAAAGAAAAAAATTTAAAAATGAAACATAATTAAAATCTAGCTGATTTTCTTATGTTTTATTGCAAACTAAAATGTATTTCTTCTTAAAGTTGGACAAATGAACATATCAAAACAAAAAAAAAAAATTATTATTATATCACACATAAACTTAATCAAGCTGGATTAAAAGTTATATTGGCTAACTTTAAAATAGTTTTCATTTGAAAATAAAAGAAAATATTTAAATTTGACTAATTAGTCATATTTTATATTTTAGAAGTACTAAGATATTTTAAAGTTCATAAATATATTGAATTTAATTTTATAAAAATACATAACAAAAATATATTTTTTGGATTTTAATCATAATATTTAAATTTTTTAAAATATATATTCCCGCGAAATCGCTGGTAACCACTTAGTAGATTTCTTAATTCTAAAGACTAAACATGAAATTAAATATATATATTGGTAACAAGTAACCAGGTCAAGAAAATATTTTTTATTAGAAGGTATAGATGATATATGGAAATGTGTTAATAATGTAGATATGAAAATATGCTAATAATGTTAATATGGAAATATGCTGATAGATTAACTAGATGCAAATGTAAATACGCTAGATCTAGAGTTTCAAACTTAATGAATTATAGGGAATAGGAGGCACAGATATGTAAATATTCTAGAACTCAAATATTAACTATTCTGACCCTTTTAACTCCAACTCTCGTATGCAAGCAAAAGGAAAGACCGTCGATCGATGGCTAAGGCCTGGTGTCGATCGATGGTGAAATCAGAAAGAAGTGTAAACGAGATTTGATATGTTCACAAAGCAAAGTAGACCAGCTCTCGCATGCGCCGAACAACCTAGTTCAATGGAGTCTATTCTTGCACAAAACCTACTCTCGTAATCGTCCATGTCCTACTTTCGAGATCCTAGTTAGCTACTCTAGAAGGCAATCATTAAGCACAACTCAATTTATGGATAATAACTTAAATTAGCAATCCTACTTTTGGGTTAATCCATGATTGCTATCATTCAACCCTAAATCTAGTTGATAAATACTCAGACATAATTAAAGTAAAGATAATAATATGAATATAATGCATAGATAAAATATTGGGGTTCCAATAAAAATTTCCTTAAGGAGTTATGAATCTTCTCCCATAAATAAATCCTAAAACTATGGAGTGCTGGTGCACACACACAATGTCTAAGTAAAACTGCCACCTTACTTTATTGCAACCACATCATATCAAGTCAATCACAGAGAAACTTTATATACCCTATCCTAGTATAGCAACCAAATCCATTATACCAACAACTTAGCAAATACTAGTCTGACTCACCCCTCTACTGATTTCATTTCTTTGCATAAAATAAAAGTGCAGGCTTTACCTTGGGAGTATCGATCAAGGGATATATAGACTCTTACCTCTGCAAGTATTTGAACACACAGGTAGCCTTCTCTGATTCCTTTCCTCTCTCTCTCTTCTCACTTCTTCTCAGTCAATGTCTCTTTTGTTTTGAGGGTATCATTTTATTTTTTTAATTGACTTAGATATTTGGATATGCTTCCATGAATCAAGCCCTAATGGTTTTTGCCACCAGATCCTGTTCACTTCTTTTTGACCTTTATCTCTTTCTATGATCATATGAATCAAGCTTTAATGGTTGTAGCCACCAAATCATATTCGACTCCTTTTTTAATCTGAAGGGGATAGAGAGGGGAATCAAAAGCACATAGAGTTTTACCTTCCAGACTTGCAGAAGGAATCTGATCCAATATATACCAAATCTCAAAGCAAGCAAATAATGTCAGGATTAGTGTTGGAAATCATCTTGGTTCCTTCAGACTTTCTAAGCAAGTGTGATATAGTGACACGATGATCCACTTTGGTATCTCTAGTAATCTCTGCAAACAACCTTCTAGGAATGGTGCTTATAGCATGGTTAGACAATAATAAATCTTGATCATAGTCCTCTTCTAGACTCAATAATTTTTTTTTGAAAAACTTATATATAAATAAAACTCAAAACCAATTAAATAGCATTGGCAAACTTCCCCCATACTTAAATTACACTGTCCCTAGTGTAATCCGCCCGGATTGGTTAGGAAAATAAAATCATAAGTAAATAGCTTAAGTAAAAAACTCGATACCTCTCTCTTTCTTATAAAATTCAGGTGTCGATCGATGCTTGGTTAATGGTGTCGATCGATGCTGAACCTGTAAGTTTCTAGTTCTTAAAAATTCAAAATAAAACACAATATCATTAATACCTCCCCCAGACTTAAACAACACTATCACCAGTGTCATACAATCTAACATTGGAGAAGAAATAAATCATAAGGACCAGATTTAACCCAAAAAACGATATACATGCATGATGATGGTGACCGCCGATCGACACAAATAAGTGGCTATCGATCGATGCAATGGTTACTCCGTCGATCGACAGTGATCAAGTGTCGGTCGATGCTCTATGAAGACTATCTGCCTCAGTTTTTTTTAATATGAAAACTTGCAATAATAAAATAAAATTTGAAATTAGACTAATATAATCAAAAACTAATTAAAACTTACTAAACAGTGGGTTGCCTCCCACTCAGTGCTTGGTTATAGTCTTAAACTCAACGTTGTGAACGTTCTGACTAGAAAAGAGCTTGATCAACACTTGTAAAACAAATTTCTACATCTTTTTTGCTTTTCTAAAACCATGTACCAATGAAGTTTCTGACTACCTCATCTCCTCTTGTTTTCTCGTTCTTTATGATCTCCTTAGTAACCTCCAGTGAATGCATTCTTCTTTGTAGATCCTCAATACTGCGTTGGAGCATTCTAAGTCTGGCAGCTTTAGTGTTTGATATCTCCTCCAATTTTTGAGAAATATCTTCCTTCATCAGGCTCTGAGAAAAAACAATTTCATCAAACCTATCTTTTAAGTGGTGTTATGCTGCGGACTTTTGTCTGTCGAACTCAGTATCGATCAATGGCTAGGTGTTGCTGTCGATCGATGTCACTCTATCCGGTCTACTCACATGTTGTCTCTGAACAATATTCATCTCTTGCTTCATTTCATCCATGCGTGTAGTCAAATTGGTGAGACATTTATCTATAGGATAGTAGACATCATCAAGCCTCATGTAAAAAACATCCAGTGACATCTCTTGAGCTTTGTATATCTCATGCACAATGTCACCAATATCTGCTCTGCTGTATGTCTCTTGCTTCTTTGTAGACATAACGATCTTTGCTTCGTGTTCTCTGGCTCCTGAAATAGTGGTTTCGATCGATGTATTCTTCTTGTTGTCTATCGATGGTTGAGTTTGAATTGGCTCGTGCTTCTGCTCCTCGTTGTCGATCGATGATGGTACTTGTGCGTCGATCGATGCTGGTACTTGTGCGTCGATCGATGCTGGTACCTGTGCGTCGATCGATGCTGGTACCTGTGCGTCGATCGATGGTTGTTGTTGTTGTCCAAATAAATTTCTTGATCGTTCAGCCATAATAAGGGCGTCTGCTACATCTTTTTAGGTAAAGTTAGAATTCTCCCATAAAGACCTCGTGCACGTCCTTCTATATCTCTGAAAATTCCAAACTCATCGGGTCTGAGATAACCAGCTCCTGTTTCTTCTGCTCCAAGTGAATGTTCAGGTTTTCGTTTGATGTCGTTTGATGGCCAAGATAGGCTGATTATTGATGCTTGATTGCCTACTCTCGCGTTCATTACCTAGCTAGCTTCTTCCAGTGCCAAGTCGCGAGACTCAATCAGTTCTTCCTCTATGTAATATGAATCATATTCTTCGTAAGCTTCACCGTATCCTTGGCATGCCCAAAAGGTGTCGATCAATGGTATATGGTTACCATCGATCAATGCTCGATAATCAGATTGGTGCCCAAAAAGGTTTCCAGCTCTATTCGCCATTGCAAGTATATATGCTACATCTTCCTTTGTGACGTTTAGAATTCTGCCATCCATAGCTCTTGCGTGACCATCTAGATTTTTCATAATACTGAACTCATCTGGTTGTAGATAATCAACTTCTCTATCGCGTTCTTCTGCTGAATCATGTTCGGGTACTGCTTTGTGCTCAGTATCGATCGATGGCGTATGGTCGTGTCAATCGATGTCGATTTCCCCGGTTTATGGGAAACATAAAAAACTCCAACCTCTTCCATAGCAAGCCCTCGGTACTCAATCATCTCTTTTTCTATGTAGTTTTCATCGTATTCGAGGTGGGCTGGGTTGTAATTGTAATCAGCATGGTGGGTGTCGATCGGTTCTTGGTTATGGGTGTCGATCGATATTGAAGGGTGGGTGTCGATCAATTGTTGATTTGCAGGATTGTCGATCGATGATAAGGGTTGGGTGTCGATCGATGCTCCATCTACCAATTCCTCATTGCACTCGTAATCGCAGAAGCATGTGGCCACAAGCTCTTCATCATTACACAATTCGATCAGGGTAGCCTTGTTCTTATTTTTGATAGGTTCATAAAAGATATTTTTATCAATTAGAGATATATACAATTTGTTTAACTGCAAGTCGCATATGGCTCCCACATTAGCCATGAATGTTCTCCCAAGTATTAGCGAAGAGTTCAAATCTATCTTTATGTCCATCACATGAAAGTCTACTAGGATTAGGGTGTTGTTGATCTGCACTGGAACATCTTTTATCATCCCTCCTGAGTTCACTCTTGAGTAGTCTAAAAATGTGAACGGAATCGTTGGAGGGTTCCACTCTTAGGTTCAGCTCCTCTGCCATAGACTTTGGCATAATGCTCACTGAAGATCCAGTGTCACAGAGGGCGTTGGGATATTTGTTTCCTTTGATGAAGCATGGAACCACAAACTTACCAGGATCACTTTTCTTTATCAAACATGTTCTCTGCTTCATCTTCTCTCTGAGGTAATTGAACATGATTTATATATCATCATTTGTTTCCCTTGTTTCCCTGAAAAACATCCACAGTCTGTGAGTATAATAAGCTTCATCAAAAGATATATCTAAAGGAATTTTAAAAACTCTTTTAGCAAATCCATCCATCTCCTTTTCATTGGTTTCTCTGTGTAGATGTTTTGGGATCTTTTGTAGGTTTCACCGATTCTGTAGGTTTCACCGTTGATTGATTCTCGTTGTCTTGCGTCGATCGATGTGAAATGGAATTTCCGAGTGACATGGAGTTTTCCACAAGAAAGTTGCTGTCTTGGGGTTTCTCTTCCTGCCAGAAATCATCATCAATCAATGCATTGACGTGGTGATTCTGCCCAGCCTCCATCTTCTCCTTAATCGGGCTCTCATGTCTCCTAATGGTCTCACTTGTTTGCATCACTTGATTCTCCAACTTCTTCACATGGGTGCTGAGGTTTTCGAATTTGGTATTGAGGTTGAGGTACAAACAATCTATCTTTCCGTTGAAATCCACAGTCATTTTCTGATGTCCCTCTAAG
The DNA here is from genome assembly GCA_905132885.1 of Moricandia moricandioides. Classification (NCBI taxonomy): domain Eukaryota; kingdom Viridiplantae; phylum Streptophyta; class Magnoliopsida; order Brassicales; family Brassicaceae; genus Moricandia; species Moricandia moricandioides. The sequence continues at coordinate 80,299 of CAJHQQ010000595.1, forward strand.
ACTCTATCAACCATTGCTTCAATCTTGCTTCCCTGGGTTTCTGGAGCAAGATTTTGGTAGTAGGAAGATCCATATGTCATGTCGTTGTTGGAGGGCTTTTGCTGTGAACTTTGATTAAAGTTACTCCTTTGACCAGTATCATAGGAGTTCTTGCTGAAACCTGGATTCCATTGTCTCTGGAAACCATTCCCATCAATTTAGTTCACATCCCCTTCTCCAATCTCATCTTCTCCAGACTTTATTGCTTCTACCTCTTCAAAAGTAACATGCTTTCTGAGAAATTTCTAAACACTATCCAGCTTTGATTTTACCTCATCAATCTTCTCCTTTCTCACTACTAGAGCTGATTTCTTTCTCTCAAAATTTTGTGTTCTTGGTACTGCTACTAGATGCTAGATTCTCAATCAATCTTGTAGCTTCTTTAGAGCTGTTAGTGCTGAAATTTCCTTCACTAGTTGTGTCCAAAGCCATCTGATACTGTAATCCAATACCTCTGAAGAAAGTGCTAAGAAGTTGCACTTTGTTGAACCCGTGATGTGGACAGTCTCTCTGGTATGACTTGAATCTGATCCATGAGTTTCTGAAAGACTCTGAAGGTTCTTGTGAAAAAGTAGAAATCTTGCTCCTTAGATCTTCTGCTCTTGCGTCATCAAAGAAGTTACGCAAGAAAGCGTTGTTAATGTCAGTCCAGGATGTCAGAGATCCTGGTGGTAGCTGCTTAAGCCAATATGAAGCTTATCCAGTAAGTGAGTACTTGAAGAGCTTACAGAAAAGATAGTCCTCAAAGACTCCATTAGCTTTAATAACAGTCACTATATCCTCAAAGCGCTCCAGATGATCCATAGGGTTCCCGTGTCGCAACCCATGGTAAGGCGTATGCGCTACAAGTCCGAAGAAAGCGAGCTTGATCTCAAAATCTTTTCTCTGAAAATCCTGAGGGCGAATGGCGAATCTGTTGGCGTAGAGCTGGTCTGGACGATTGTAGTCAGCCAGCGTTCTCTGAGCAGCTTGGGCGTTAGCTTCAGGCTGACCAATTGCAGCGTCTACTTTTGCTTATGTATCAGGGATTATAGTCCCCTGAATGTCTATCCATTTACCTACTGCATTACGCAGATGACCGTTGAGGTCATGCAAGTCTCAATTCTCATTTTGAACCAATATTATAGGCACAACCATATGAACTTATATGCTATTGTCGATCGGTGCGGATGAGGTGTTGTCGATCGATGCTATTTTATCAATGCCGGTCGATGCTAGAGTTCTAATATCGGTCGATGTTGTTTGTAAATAAGTGTCGATCGATGCTGAGTAGATATTGTCGATCGATGCTTGTCGTCTTTCTTTGCGGATCATACGTTCAAGTTGTTATGGGTCTGAGAATAGTAAGACTTGTCCTTTGTTGCTCCTGGTACTCTTTTGCTTGCACATGAAAAACAAAGAAAAATAAAAATCGGTAACTTGAAAGTAACAAACCTAGACTAAATCCTAGAAAATAAATCTAATGGCGATCAATGTTCCCCGGCAACAACGCCAAATTTGACACTCGGTGTTTTTATGTTCTAACAGGGTATAAATATCCTAAACAAATAACTGTCAAATCAACCCTTAATCCTAACACACAAAATAATACTGCAAGAGAGATTAGGTGTAGTACTTAGGGATCGAATCCAAAGAGAACAATGGCACACAATAGATTTCTTGTTTCTAAAGTCTAAGGTAGGTAATTATATATATATTGGTAACAAGTAATCAGGTCAATGAAATATTCTTTATTAGAAGGTATAGATGCAACATGGAAATATGCTAATAATGTAAATATGAAAATATGCTAATAATGTAAATATTGAAATATGATGATATATTAATTAGATGAAAATATAAATATGCTAGATCTAGGGTTTCAAACTTAATGAATTATAGGGAATAGGAGGCACAGATATGTAAATATTCTAGAACTCAAATATTAACTATTCTGACCCTTTTAACTCCAACTCTCGTATGCGAGCAAAAAGAAAGACCATCGATCGACGGCTAAGGCCTAGTGTCGATCGACGGTGAAATCAGAAGGAAGTGTGAACGAGATTTGGTATGTTCACCAAGCAAATTAGACCAGCTCTCGCATGCACCTAACAACCTAGTTCAATGGAGTCTATTCTGGCACATAACCTACTCTCGTATCGTCCATGTCCTACTTTCGAGATCCTAGTTAGCTACTCTAGAATACAAGCATTAAGCACAACTAAATTAATGGATATTAACTTAACCTACCAGTCCTAGTTTTGGCTAATCCATGATTGCTATCATTCAACCCTAAATCTAGTTGATAACTACTCAGACATAATCGAAATAAGGATAATAATGTAAATATAATGCATAGATAAAATATTGGGATTCCAATAAAAATTTTCCTAAGGAGTTATGAATCTTCTCCCCTAAATAAATCCTAAAACTATATAGTTCTGGTGCACACACACAATTTACCACAAACCTAGGCACCAGCCCCCCCCCCCCCCCCCTCTCTTTTTGGTGCAATACATAAAGTATAAATATAAAACCCTAATGTTTAGGTCAAAACTCGTCCAGGGTTAATCTTGTAATCTTGTGTCATGTCTCTAACTTGGGCTTGAAAATCGGCTGTCTGCGAATTTGGACATCGATCAATGGCAGATGTGCAACATCGATCAATCTTGGTCATGTAACATCGGTCGACGTCAACGTTGTGTCGTCGATTGATGGTAGTCTTGTAATTTGACTCTCACAACGATCAGCTACGGAATTATTCCCTCTAAATGCTCCAAAAGCTCCAAGTATCTCCATATATCTCCAAAGCACATTTGGACCTGTAAAGACCTTAAAACATAGCCTAGACACACATAAGAGACCCTAAATAGAGCCTATAACATGGTCTAAAACTGGTAACAAATAGGCTATATCAAGTCTCCTTGCCTTAAACCCATTTTACCTTTTAAACCCCATAAGTTACACCATTGATGCTCAATGAGAAGGAAGGAGTAGTGATTCAGGCACGAATACAATCCACAAAATCAGACGGGAACTGCATTACCTTGAGAGTCTGAAGAAGAAAATCCCATCAAACAGAATCAATGCTTTAGAAAGATCAACTTTAAGAGTTATTCGCGGGGAGAGATTATGTTTATGGTACCCATTGAGCACCTCATAATCTAGTAAAACAATTTCAAGCAGCAGCCTATTTTTGATGAACCTCGTTTGGTTAGGCAACACAAGATCCGAGAGAATATCCTTCAATCTATCAGCCAAGATACGCTAGATCAACTTATACATGGTATTCAGACATGATATACACCTGAAGTCCTGAATATTTTCTGATCCTATTCTTTTTGGGATCAATATAAGAGATGTAGAATTGAGTCCCGATGGCATGAACTTGGATGTAAAGAAATCCAAGACCGCAAGACAAACTTCATCCCCTATAAAACTCCATGTTGATCTGAATAATTCAGCTGATAGACCATCAGGTCCAGGCGTATGATTAAGAGAGAGCTTGAAAAACGTGGATTTAATCAAGTCAGCGGAAACCGGAACAGAGAGATAAATTTGGTGAACCGGAGAACAAACTCCTGAGACGACTCTAGAGAGATATTCTGGCATGAAGAGATAGTATGAACCTCTTAGAGTGCATATCATTCCGACGAAGGGAGCAGCTGCAATCTGATGAACTTCTTTAAGAGACTGAGATCTCAAACCATCTCCCATCAATTGATAATTAATCCCATTAATCGCATTCCTGACCAGAGTAATTCTATGGAAGAAGAGAGTATTTAATTCCCCTGCCTCCAACCATTTGATACTAGATCGCTGTCGGAAAAAACATTTCTTCAGCCAGACGTAAGAACATCCATGTTTCACGAGACTGCTTCTCCAATGCAATATTATCCTGAGATGGCAAGTTTAGAGCCTGAAGTTGGTGGGAATCTAGAGTTGATTTCGCCTCGTGAACTCTTCTTTCGATATGGCTAAAATTTTCCTTACAAAGAGACTTAATAAGGTATTTAAGCTACTTTATCATATAGCACAGAGAGGAGAGATTCACTGCAGAAGCTCCTAACTGAAACCAAGACTCCTTGATAGTAGGAACAAAAGAGGGCAGTGTTGTTAAGTAGCTTGGGAATATGAACGATCGGGTCCCGAACTCAGGCTTAGTAGAGGTAAGCCTTATATGGCAAGGTGTATGATCATAGAACTCCGGAGGTTCAAAGAAACAAAATCCTTTAGGATAAGACAGCTGCCACAAATCATTCACAAGGAATCTATCAATTTCTTGCCAATAGGATCAGACAGACGATGATTCGACCAGTTAAATTTTGTCCCATGCGATGATAAATAAAATAGGCCGATATCAGATAGGCACAAACCAAATTCACGCATGGCTCTGGTAGAAGTAATAATGGATGGATTAGAAGACTCCCGGGGGTCCAGACCATTCAGGGATGAGCAAATAAATCAAAAGCAATTGTTGTGTCCTTTAGAGAAATCCAAAGCTGTCTACGGTCATCAAACTCGTTAGAGAAACTGCCGTGAAGTAGAATTGAAGAGACTTTGGAGGTGAGATTTTAACTGTAATTGATTGAGAATCCGCAAACAAAAAATGGACCTTGATAGGATCTTCATAAACAAACCACACTTTACCAAGGTCTGAAAAGTGATAATTAGCAATAAGCTTCCATCCTGGTCCCAACACCGATAAAATAGGTATATTATTAGCCTCACTTACATGTGTTTTCAAAATACCACCAAAGAAAATTATCCTTTTAATAATCCATGAAGGTATAGGTCGATGCTTCGAAAAATCATTGATGCCACGCACGTTCCAAAAAAATGTATCCGACATATATACAATTATTGGGGTTTTCGATCCCCTAAGGAAATGGGAGGCGAACGACCTGATACCGGGGACTTTTTAGCAAGATTCCTCTTTTTGTTCTTCTGAGACTTAGAAAGATACTGAGGTGGGTGAGGTGGGGAAGACTGATTGTTCACTGGCAATGATACCACCAGAGAGAGATTAGAGTCAACTTGAAGAGAAGGAGGTTCATCTTCCTGTTCAAGGACAGCAACCGGATTGAAAGAAACAACACCAAGATCATCTTGAGAACAATGCCTTGACTGCTGGAATGAAAGGCAATTCCGATTGAGGTATATTTGTACCAGAAGCTGGATGACCAGGTAGTGAAGAAGGATCAGAGGAAGATACAGAATTTTCCACAGTATGCAACTGAACACTTCCATGAGGATAAACTTCTATATACAGAACCTGATACCGCTTCCATCAAATTGGATTCAGGAGGTAAGGAAGGAGAGCCTTATGGGGTTGAGAGACAGAGCGAGAAGGAATGGGCTTTCCACCTACCAAAGTGTCTCTTGAAGATTCCAGATCTGCAAGAACAGAATTTATACAGGTATTAACTAGGATAGTTTGTTCCTGAGGTTGTGTTTCCTTGGCTATATGCTTGCCTGAAACTGAAACTTTTGATTTATCATTAGCTTTCCCATAATCTTTATCAGCTCGAGAGGATTTTTTAGCTCCAGACTGATTTTGGCCAAATGCTTGGGTTTTGCAAGTAGAACAGAAATTAGCTTTGTGCCAAATCTCATTACATACCGGACATAAAGGAGGAAGCCACGAATATGTCATCTCTATAACATTCTCTTTCTATCTCCAAGTTTCAGGAAGTTTGACTGTCAAGTCAACAACCACCTTAACATCAACTGAAGAGACGCTCGAGAAAAGCTTTCCGTCAACTATCCGCCCCATAGGTTTAAAGATAATTTCTAGACCTTCATCTGTAAGCAGATCGAACGGTACCTTGTTGAGAGTAGCCCAGATTGGAGCTCTTTAAAGTGAAGGAGGGTCAATACTGAAGGAAGCTTTCTATTCAGTTACAAAGAAAGGCGAGTCACCAACTCTCCACAGTTCATGTTGTAGGATACATTGCTTTAGGGACACCGATGGAATGTGAAACAGAAAAGCGTTCTTCGAGAGATTATGAATCGTAACTCTTCTACCTCTTCCCCACAGGTAATTAAGCACTCCCAAAATCTTTCTATATTAAGGAGCATTGCCATAAAAGATGCCTACTATGTAGTCAGAATGAGATTTAGCACCTTTTTCAAACATCACATTTGGAATCTTTACCCAAGCTACGCCATTCTCAGTACGAGTAACAAGATAGATGATTTTGAGAATTTCCTTGCAGCTTTAGATCTGCTAAGCCAGTAAAACTCAGTCCCCTGAGAAGTAGAATCCTTAGATGGGACATCACTAGGTGGATTGGACGGAGGCACAGACTGATTACCAGAGGATGAAGCAATAGGAACCGCCATGTTTTCGACCGTAACCGTTTCCGGAACAGAGATACCTGAGGGAGGAGCCACCAGAGTTGGAGAAGCACCAGCCATAGCAAGAGAGTTATCGACTTTGTCAAATGCGGAAGAGACTTCCGACATAATCGTATCCTTCACAACTAGAGGAGAAGAGAACAATGGAACGTCAGCTTCCGGAGGCAAGATGAACTGGAGGCACCAGAGGTGGCTCCAATACACCGCAATAGGAGAAAAGGAGTGGTCAACGCAAGAGATTAGGGATTTTGACTGTCTCGTTTTCAGAGAGATAAAACTTTCCTTAATGCCCTTCACGGAATAAATAAATATTTTTTGTATAAGTACATAAATTTTAAAATGTATTGTTTACATACTGTAGAATTTGAATTTGTTTACCTCATATTTTGAAAGAGATTCTATATTTTATTTTCAGAGTATGAATTTATTCTACCCAAATATTGGAAAATATTAGTATGTAAAAGTAATTAACAAAAAATAAATAATTATATATTAATAGTGTTCAATAAACACACATAAACAGTAAAGTTACAGAATTACATAATATATAACAACAAAATGTAAATCCTATAACTATATACTTATAAATAAATAAAAATACCCGCACGAAATTCGTGTTAAACTCTCGTAATTGTTAAATTCACAACTGATTTAAACTTTATTCAATTTTATTTTACTAATTTTTATTCTTCGCTTTCAAATATTTATAAAAGAATACAATGTGTATTATTCATTTTTACATAACTTAAGAAAGTGGTGGATGAGCAGTAACTGAAAGCAGACAATGATAGAAGATGTTGAATAATTCCAAGCTTGTGGAAACTTAACATATTATTAGATGTTTAATATGTTAAGAGATAAACACAAAAATGAAATCTAGAATAGGAAAAAGAAGTTTTCTATTAGATTAGGTTTGTGTTTTCCATATCCCACATGTTAAATGGAATTGTCTTTTACTATAAATATAGGTCTCATGGAGAGGTGTTCCATAAGAGATCTAAGAGAAACATTGAGAGCTTTAGTTTTAAGTAGTTTCTAAAGCAATAAGAAAAGTTGTTCTTATTATTTTTTTCCCTAAGAGATCCTTCAATTGGTATCAGAACTTAAGTTAAAGCTTCGATCAAAGCTTAAGTTGAAGCTTCGATCCTGGTAGCTGTGAAGCAAGAAGTTCACGACACAAGATGGCTGACGTGAATAGGGCTCCACACACAAAGGACCTTGGATCCGCATCCACCCAATATCTGATGTTAAATTCAACAAACTATACAGTTTGGTCGATGAGGATGAAGGTGTTACTTTGTGTTCATGATGTGTGGGACACAATATAACTTGGTTCAGATGATCAAAAGAAGAACGATGTTGCAATATCTCTTTTGTATCAATCTATGTCCAACAATTTGATTCTCCAGGTGGGAGAACAAACCGCATCGAAAGAGATATGGAATGCCATCAAGTCACGACACGATGGAGATGATCATGTAAGGGAGGCGAGACTCGAGAAGTCGATGACGGAGTTCGACAGGTTGAAGATGGATGATAGCGATACCGTAAACGAATTTTTGGGGAAGATATCAGGTCTAGCATCCAAGGAAGCCTTGTTAGGAGAAATCATAGAAGAACAAAACATGGTAAAGAAATAGATGGTCTTAGGAATATCGTGTGTAACATACAAAGAAAGTGTGTGTGACACATGTCTAGCAGTGAAGCAAACAAGACATTCATTCCCAAATAAGACCAAGACGTTGCAGTTGATCCATGCAGAGGATCAAGTTTCATACGAGTGTCTCACATCGAAGAAACATAATATCGAGCACTTGAGGATATTCGGTTGTTTAGCACATGCGAAAATCAGTGTGACACATCTAAAGAAGTTAGATGAGATATTAAAGAGTGTGATCAATCTTGGAATTGAGCCGGGTTCCAAAGCATATAGACTCTATAATCCAATCGCAAGGAAGGTGATGGTGAGTAGAGATGTGATTTTTGATGAGAAGAAAGCTTGGGATTGGACATCTACAACAAACCAAGCTGATTGTGAACCTAGTATGCTTAAGCTTCCACATGAGGGTGATATAGAAGAAGGTGATGATCAAGTTGAGGATCATGAACAAGAAGCTATAAACCAAGATGAGGAAGAAGAAGAAGATACTGATCACAATGCAAACCCTCCAGACGATCACAAGGCGAGACTTCAGACGTTAGTCAAAGGAATGCCGAGTGTAACACACGAAGAAAGCGTGTGTGACACATGCCTAGCTGAGAAGCATATTAGACATAAGGAGATGGTCGTAGGAATTTCTTGTGTAGCACACGGAGAAGGCGTGTGTGACACAAGTCTTGCAGGGAAGAAAATCAGAGATGCATTTCCGACTAAGGCCATGGTTTGTACATCAAAGCTACTGGAATTATTGCATGGAGATTTGTGTGGACGAATCACACCACCAACGCCAGCAAATATTCCTGAGGCATTCTATCGGTTTATAAGATATCACACCGATAGAGGAGGAGAGTTTGCCTCATGTAAGTTAAATCTAGCTTGCACCGATGGAGGAGGAGAGTTTACTTCAGCTGAATCAAAGATGTCGAACTACTTATGGGTTGAAGAGATGTTAGCCGAGTTAAAGTCCATCACAAGAAACAAGACATGGGAGCTTGTGGATAGACCTCCTGGTATTGAACCTATAAGGTTAAAATGGATCTACAAGATTCAAGGAGCAGACAAAATAAAGATAAAGGAGGAGAGTTATGCTCAAGGAATCATGTGTGACACAAAGATGGAAGTGTGTAACACGATCCACGTAGCAATGAAGTTGAGATTAAATATCTCAAAGGTTGAAGATGAACGAGAGATAAATGCTACGAGATACAAAAGAAACATAGGATGTTTGAGGTATCTACTTCACACAAGATCAGTTGTGTGTTACACAATTGGTGTTCTAAGTCGATACATGCAAACTCCGGGTGTTGAGCAGAAGGCCGACATCCTAACCAAACCATTAGCAAGGATTAAGTTCAAGCAAATGAGGAGCTTAATCGGAGTTCAAGAAATTGATCTCCCTAATTTAAGTTGAAATTAAGGGGGTGATTGTTGGATAATTCCAAGCTTGTGGAAACTTAACATATTATTAGATGTTTAATATGTTAAGAGATAAACACAAAAATGAAATCTAGAATAGGAAAATGAAGTTTTCTATTAGATTAGGTTTGTGTTTTCCATATCCCACATGTTAAAGGGAATTATCCTTCACTATAAATATAGGTCTCATGGAGAGGTGTTCCATAAGAGATCTAAGAGAAACATTGTGAGCTTTAGTTTTGAGCAGTTTCTAAAGCAATAAGAAAAGTTATTCTTATTATCCTTTGTTCTAAGAGATCCTTCAGACGATACGATGATCCTCGGCATGAGTTCCGATAATCATGTCCTTAATTTAGATTATCTCTACAACCTAAGTGTTACTATAGGTGCCGCTGGAGCAATCGTCTCCGTTCAATGCTCAAGCCACCAGTTTCTAGCTCCACTTGAGACTTTCTAGTCTCCTTGTAGCTTCATCACAGATTTCATGGGATTAGCGTGCTGTTGATGAGCTTCTAAACGAAAATCAGGACTCGAGTGTTGGTCTGTAATCTCTGATCGAGCTTTGCAGCCTCTAAAGCTTCGAAGGTTGTGATGTGGCTGCAATGAGAGGATGAGCTTTGTTCTTGTGGCGTCCTTGACCCTCGGGCACAGTCCTCATGTCCCTCGGACTGTCCAGTATCTCTGATAGCCTGATAGGCTTTGCAGAAATGACAAGGCTGGTTTATGTTGTAGTTGTTGTAATAACAGAATTTAGTGTCCATGCTCTGGCATCTTGTACACATCAGAGTCTTGGTTTCTTACGTGTTTTACTGTCTGTGGTCTGCTGATTTTTCTTGTTGCTTTCTCTCTCATCCGTTGAAGTTGTTTCCTCTTTTATTTTTTGGTCTAAAGTTGCTTCCTCTTTGTGTCCTGTTTCTGGTTTTGAATCATTTGACGCGTGTAGACTCTTTTGTTGTTTCAGTTTTTCTTCTTATTCTCTGATAATTATGGGATTACTTGCATTTAGAGGTCTCAATTGGGAGGGTTGTCCATAGACTAACCAAGTCTAATTTATTTTTGGGTTGGTTATGGACGCACCCAATTAGCAAATGGTCCAGTTGGACAAAAAAACTAATTGCTCCATGGTCTAATTGAGTAAAAACCAAATGGACAATAGGTGTACATAGACTTCTAACAGTATATTTCCATGATTTTGATAAAAACTATAGTTTTATAGCTTTGATAGAAAACATTGTTTTAACGAAAATCCATGGTTGATAAAAACGCAATTCACAATTTTAGATTTTGATGGGAAAAGTGATTTCAGATTTCCGACAAACCCGTCGTTTCCTCGCCAAAATCGTGATTTTATGTTTTTGACAAAAACATGATTTTACGGTTTTGATATGAATACAAATTTTAATGTTTTTGGGGAAACGTATTTTTACGGTTTTGGCAGAAAAAACGTATTTTTACGGTTTTGGCAGAAAAAACGTATTTTTACGGTTTTGGCAGAAAAACGTATTTTTACGGTTTTGGCAGGAAAAACGTATTTTTACGGTTTTGGCAGGAAAATGATTTTTTTTTTGTGGTTGTGGCGAGAAAACATGGTTTTATTATTTTGACGGAAAAACAAAATTTTACGGTTTTGGTGGGAAAATATTTTATTTTAACTTTTGGCGGGAAAATGAAATTTTACGGTTTTGGCGGAAAACATGTTTTTACGGTTTGACGGGAATATGAGATCTTACGATTTTGGCGGGAAATCATGTTTACGGTTTGGTGGGAAAACGAAATTTTACAGTTTTTGGGGGACAAAATGATGTTATGTTTTTGGTGGGAAAATGAAGTTTTTACGTTTTTGCGAGAAAACATGATTTTATTATATTGGCGGGAACGAAATTTTACAGTTTTGGCGGACAAACATATTTTTTACGGTTTTTGCGAGAATATAAAATTGTTATATTTTGGCGGGGTAACAAATTTTTTCTTTTTTTGCGAGAAAACATGATTTTAAAGTTTTGGCAGGAAAACAAAATTTCTGGTTTTGGCAGAAAATGAAATTTTCTTGTATAGACAAGAAATGTGATTTTACGTTTTGTGGGGGAAACATGATTTACCGGTTTTGGCAGAAAAAAATATATTTTCTTTTGGTTTTTGCTAGAAATCAAGCTTGTATTTAAAATTTTATGGTTGAATTTAAAATTTGCTATAATTTTATCATTGACTTTTTATAGTTGGATTTAATTTTTTTTATATTTGCTATAAGTATAGATTTTTAAATTGAATGTAAATACATTAAGTCCTAATTAATTTGAGTTAGTATTAAAAATAACTTCTAAATGTGTGGGGTTGAGTTATGTCCAACTGAACATGGTTAAAATTGGGTTTTAGGTGTGAATGGAATTAGGTTAAATACAGGTGTTGGTGTTTTGGGTGAAAAAAAAATGAATACCCAATTGGACACATCCTTTTGGGTGTGGTCCAATCCAATTGACAGCTCTATTTGCTCTGTAGTTACCTAAGAGAGGGTAATAAACATTTTAATTTAAGAACACTTGCAATGAGTTTATAACAAATTTATACAACTAATCAAAGAAAATATGGTTGCTTAACTATGCTCACCATGAAGCACGAAGAGAAATAAAGGTTTTGTAGACCACTATCTAAGATAAAAGAATAAAGAAGACCCAACACATCAAAAACTCGTAAACAAAGAAAAAAAGAAAGTGATCTACTTTCAAATCTAACACTGACCAAGAGTGTAAAAATGAAAGTATACATAGAATAAAACAGTCACACTGACAATATAATTATATAATTTGAAGCACCTGGATTATGCCACAGTAGCAAAAGATTGTAGCAGATCAAATGTTAAGATAGTTTCTTAAGCCAGCACAAAATAATTTTCTCAAGGAACTGAAACAAAACTTGGAAGAGGAAAAAATTAAGCACAAACAATGTCTTGGACAAACCAAAAAAAAGTTGAAACTAAAAGAAAGTTAATATCAAAAATGGCGAACCCCTGGTTCTCTCAGCACAGTGCTTCCGCCCTGTCTCCAAAGCTTCTTACCACCGATGGAATTTCCAGCCACATCCCTCCCCTCCCTCCTGACCCTCCCGACCCTGATAGCCCCTTTTCCTTGTCCCGTTTCCCCCCTTTGAGCTCTGTTTCTCCCAAACTTGGTCGTATTTCCCAGAAAACTTCTAAAACTCCATCTTCTTTGAAATTGGTTTCTGATTCACTGTCTACTGCTGCTGGGAAACAAACCTCTGGCCCAGCTTCTGTCTTCACTGTCAGTTCTGCTTCTACTTCTGCTAGATCTAAAAACACTGTTCCTATTGACCTAGAAAATTTCAAAGTTCTTCCCCCCAAATCTTCCTCCCCTATCCAAACTAATAAGGCCTCTGGTACCTCTTCCCCTCCCTCTAAGATACTAATTTCATCTACTAGCCATAAAACCTCTTTTCCAGTGACTGCTCCTCCCAACCCACATTGTTCACCAATTTTACCTGCTCCCTCAGGCTCTGTTACTGGCCATCCTTCTACCAATTCGGGTGAACCGCCTCCTATGCCAACTTCCACCCCTTCATCCTCTACTGGTCATATACCATCTACCAACCCATCATCCTCTGCTGGTCCTGGTCCTACTTCAAATCTTGTTGAAAAAATTCGAAGATCAGAAGATAAATCTCTGAAGCGGTTAGCTCCTGTCTCGATCTCTGACACAGGAAGGCCCCGTGTGCTCATTCCAGATAGTGTGTTCCAGAAAGGAGCAGAGATCCACAAAGATTTTATTGTTTGCTTCTTCAATGGAAGGCCTCCACCCTTTAATCATATCCAAAGTGTTCTTAGCCATATGTGGGGTAAAGGGAAAAGAGTTGAAATACATACTAACCCTCTTTCTCGTTCAATGCTGGTTAGAATCCCTTCTGATTATCTAAGACAAAAAATCCTAGAGAAAGGGGTTTGGTATGTAGGTGACTCTTTGTTTCATGTGGAGCAATGGTCCTCTTCTGCCTCCTCCAACTTTTCCTCGCTCAAGACGATGCAGTTATGGCCCATCTTACTGGTGTTCCCCTTGATCTCCGTCATCAGGAAGGGCTTAGCTTGGTAGCAGGCTTGATAGGTGAACCTAAAGAAACAGACGATTTCACAAAAAACTTAGTGAGCTTAACGCTATCACATGTGAAAGTTGCCGTTGATCTTACGAAACCATTACCTGAAGTGGTTGAGTTCATGAGGCAAAGTGGTGAGATAGTTGAAGTTCTGGTGTCATACCCATGGCTGCCTCCCACCTGTTCTCACTGCAAAGAACTCGGACATGTTGTGAGGAACTGTCTCCAGCTCCCCCCTCCTCAGAAAAAGATGGATCAATCTGAGAAAAAATCAGGAAAAACACATGCTGCCTCTCACAAGGAACAAAAATCAGCACAAACGAAGACCCCTAAAGTTGCTTCTACTAGTAACTTGTCTTCTTCTGGTTCTCAGCAGATTTCAGAGCCATCAAATATGGTAATTGATCATGTAACAGAAACACCTTTGACTGTGTCCCTTCATCCTAAACCTACTAGTAGTGTTTCAAACCCCCTCCCCATCCCACCTTTTGTGCCCTCTGTAAACCCTCCCTCATCCCACTTTATTCATGTATCCAGCTCTTCCCGTGTTGCCTCTTCCCCAAAGACTCTCCTCTCCCTCCCAAGTTGCCCTTCTTTTCTTTCTTTACCTTCCTCTGTTTCTCAATTGGTTGTTGTTGATCCTCTTAGCCCTCCTGATTCCTCCTTTGCTCCCTCTTTAAAAAGACCCCGTTCCAGCTCCACCCCTTTTGTCTTCCCTTCTTTTTCAGCCCAATTATCTTTTGTCACCTCTGCAGCCACTAAAAATTTCCCTCTTCTGCCCTCTTCTTCGTCATCTCCTTCTAATCTTTTTTCAAAACCTCCTGTTCTTGGTTCTGATGTTCCTCTTTGTTTTGAAGAGGTCATTGATTAACCTCTCTATGTATAATAAGATCTTTTTTTGGAATGTTCGCGGTCTGAATGATCCGGATAAGCATAAGCCCTTTTGTCAGTGGCTGGCTTGCCATCAGCCCCTTTTTGGAACTATCCTAGAATCCCACATCAGTTACCATAACCTTAATCATCTGATGACCAAATTGTGCAGAGGCTGGAATTTTACCTCAAACCACTCTGCTGATGAGCACGGACGTATAGTGATCATTTGGAAAGACACTGTCTCAGTGCGCATCCTGCATCAATCAAGACAATCAGTTACATGTGATGTCACTATGCCAGGTGCATGCTCTTTTGTATATACTGCTGTGTATGCCTCAAATGAAAGAAGTGACCGCACAGATTTATGGGTTGAGCTCTTGAATATCTATCAAACCTTCTCTCTTGGCTCTTCCCCGTGGATGGTTGGAGGAGACTTTAATCAAATCTTGCATCCTGTGGAACATTCTTCACCAGAAGTCGACTCTCTGACATCTGACATGATCGAATTTAGAGACTGCCTCATCCAAATGGGCTTATTTGACCTTCGTTATCAAGGTCCACTCTTTACTTGGTCGAACCATCAACCTGAAACACCTATAGCCAAGAAATTAGACCGCCTTCTTATTAATAACCTAGTCTTTAGTACCTTTCCCAACTGCTCAGCCTTTTTCCTACCCCCCCTAACATCAGACCATGCCCCATGCCTCCTCGACCTAGCCTATAAAACACCTACTTCTGGAACCCGCCCTTTCAAATTCTTTAACTACCTCTCAAAGCACCCGTGTTTCCATCTGGTGGTCTTTGAAGCTTGGACACAGGCCGGAAGCTTTGCTTGCAATCTCACCAATCTCTGTTGGAAGCAGAAAAAAATAAAGAGTGACTTAAAAAAATTAAATAGAGAAAATTTCAGTCAAATTCAAGTGAGAGTTTGCGAGGATAACTGTTTGTTGCTAGATGTGCAGGTTCAAGCCCTTCGGTCACCTTCTACTGAGTTGTTGGAAAGGGAGAAAGAGGCGCTTCAAAGATGGAATTTTCTGTGACAAATCGAAGAAAGCTACTTTAAGCAGCGATCCAGGGTAAATTGGCTAAAAGAAGGAGATCAAAACACTACTTACTTCTTCAGGATGGTACAGTCTCGTCTGAACTTCAATATCATCAGATCTTTCTCGCTTCCTTCAGGAGTTCTGATCACTGATCCAATCCAAATGAGCTCCCTTGCAATTTCTCACTTCAAAAGCATCCTTGGCCCTCAGATATGTTCCGGAGAGGGTATTGTCTCTACTCTCCAGTGGTTTCAATCGCTATCTCCGTTCTTCTGTTCAGAGGACCAACGTCAACTGATGATCACAGTGCCATCTGCGGATGAGATTGCCTCAGTTTTGCGAAAGCTCAACCCAAATAAAGCACCGGGGCCTGACGGACTAACATCGGGTTTCTACAAAGCTTCATGGAACATCCTTGGGGAAGAAGTCCTTACTGCCATTCAACATTTTTTCTATTCCTCTTTCATGCCTGCTTCTGCAAACTCGACAATCTTGTCACTGGTACCAAAGCATCCTGGAGCATCTCATATCTCGGAATACCGGCCGATCGCTTGTCTCAACACATTGTATAAGGTGGTCTCGAGGCTTCTAGTAAAGAGATTAAAGCCCATCCTTTCTTCTGTTATAGCTCCGAGTCAAACTGCATTTGTCAGAGGAAGATTATTAGTGGAAAATACTTCTCTTGCAGGGGAACTAGTCAATGGGTATCACAAAGCTACTGGACCTAAACGGATTACCATAAAAGTGGATATAGCTAAGGCTTTTGATACCTTGTCATGGGATTTTTTGTTCTCTTGTTTACAAGCCTTTAATCTCCCTCCAGACTACATCTCTTGGCTAAAGGCGTGCATTTGTACTACCAACTTCACGATAGGTTATAACGGCACAGTGAACGGTTACTTCAAAGGAACACGTGGTTTAAGGCAGGGTGACCCACTCTCTCCGTACTTGTTTGTGATAGCCATGAACATCTTATCTCTCATGTTGAACCGTGCAGCTCAGGAACTCCGCATCAAATACCACAAAAACTGCAGCTCCTCTAAGCTGACCCATTTATGCTTTGCTGATGATTTGTTCATCTTCATTGACGGTTCCTTAGACTCTGTCCAAGCCGTGCTTCAAGTCCTCCGTGAGTTTGAGCTGCGTTCGGGGTTGGCCGTTAGTGTCCAGAAATCCTCTTTCTTCGCTTCAGGATTGTCACATGCAGAAACTGATGCCATCCAGTTCTCTACCGGTATGCCTATGGGCTCTCTGCCAGTTCGCTACCTTGGAGTCCCCTTGTGTACAAAGAAGATCAGCCTACTAAACTGTGAAGGCCTCCTACAACATATCAAAAACAAGCTATCATCTTGGAGTGCTAAATCCTTATCTTTCGCAGGGAGATTGCTATTAATTAAGACAGTGATTACTGGAATTACTACCTTCTGGTGTTCCACATTTATTCTGCCTAAAGCGTGTATAAAGCGGATTAACTCTCTTTGTGGTGTGTTTTTGTGGAAGGGGAACATTGAGAATCATCACTCGGCGAGAGTCTCATGGGATGTAGTTACACGACCAAAGTGTCAAGGAGGCCTAGGGATCAAGGATTTCTCTATCTGGAACAGAGCTTGCTGTCTAAAACTCATCTGGCTTTTATTCTTTCAATCTGGCTCTGTTTGGGTGGCATGGTTCAAGGAAGAAGTCTTGGATGGATGTCTCAGTAACTTGTGGACCGTAACACCAAATAGACGCTTCTCGTGGCAAGTAAATAAGCTGATAAAACTGAGCACTTCACTCTTCAATTGGATCAAACTTCGGGTTGGAAACGGCCAAAGTTGCCGGTTTTGGACAGATAACTGGTCTCCTCATGGATGCTTGAGATCATACTTAGGTGTGCAAAACAACTCTTTCCTGGGAATCCCTACTAATGCAACTTTATCTTCTCTCTCAAGCAACAATAACTGGCTAGTTCCTCCTGCCCGTTCTGAATCACATGTCAATCTTCATGTTGCCTTAACTTCATTAACTCTTACTGATGATGAGGATTACTATGAGTGGGAAATCGATGGGAAAGTCTCTAGCAAATACAGCATAGGACTTGTCTATAAGAAGCTCAGTGAGGGAGATTATCCTCAAGTGCCTTGGTACCTCTCTGTCTGGAATAAGGGAGGCATTCCCCGTCATAGTTTCTTGGCCTGGCTATTTGTCTTAAATCGTTGCCCAACAAAAGATAGACTTCTCAACTGGGGCCTCCAAACTAGTCCAGCATGTCTTCTCTGCAATCAAGCCATTGAATCCCGTGACCACCTGTTCTTTGATTGTTCTTTCTCCTGGAGCTTGTGGGGAACATTAGCATTGCGTTGTGATCTCATACCGGAACGCCGGTGGGAACGGGTTTTGACTCTCCTCCAAACTCTAAATAGGCGCTCTCCGAAAGGCACTTTAGCGCTGCTTTGTTGGCAAGGATGTATGTATTGGACCTGGACAGAAAGAAATGCAAGACTGCACCGGAACACTTTTCGATCAGCAGACAATATTTCACAACTTATTGATAGGCAAATCAAGGATAGGATACTAACCTTCAGAGAAACAAATCATGTTGCCTCCTCTTGCATGATGCAACAATGGCTATCTTGACTCTCTCACCCTCAGGCTTTTGTCCCCTCTATCCTCTCACGCCATCTCTCCTGATCATTTCTCGCCATCTCTCCTGATCATCTCACCCTCTCCTTTACTCTTCGGACTTTGGTTCCTCCGTTCTCGAAACGTCTCTTTGTTTTCATTATTGGGCCGATCTTGGGTTTTAAATTGATAACTGATGTGGGCTTTAACTGATGTGGGTATTTATTTGTAGGTTGGCCTAAAAACTACTTAAGCTCATGCTTGTATTTTTTTTTCTTTAGCATTTAAATACGAAAAATTAGTTCAAAAAAAAAAACAATGTCTTGGACAGTGCACTTAGTTCCTCAGAACGCTATACGGGGGTTGTCTGGGCACCGTCATTAAAGGTTGTCTTGATGAGGCTGATGTCTGCGAAGAGAAAGTTAGGCATCACTTAATTTTATTGCAGAACACTGGCGAGGATGGATAAATGAAAGATTTCACAGTCACCGAGAAACTGAGTATTTGTCTTTGCCAATGACATTAGCTGTCCGAAGTTTTGGAACCTAAAGAGCTCTGTGAAAACTGCAGTAGGTGAAGTGGTAATTTCAACGAATTTCTTAAGATAGGTTAAGCAAATGGCGATGGATGAATGAACTCGAGTGCTTAAAGTGAGTTTTGCTTCTTGTAACATCAAATCCACTGAGCTCATAAGTCGCTCCCTCTTTAGAAGATGTCCGAAAGTGCTAAGCCGATGAACATAAATAAATCCATGGAGGAGTGATGACTGTTAAACGTAAAGATCATGAAAAGATTGACAAAATATTAGAGAAGCAACATAATAAATTCAGATTCTATCATCGAGGGGAGATGAAGAGAACAATACTTGCGTTCACATTTGCTAAATGTCTAATATACCTTATCTCTTATCGCCACATGTAAATATTAAATAAAAATATTAAAATTAAAGAAACAAAGAAAAAACTGGAAAAAAAAGAACAATGCCAAAAGGGTTTAGGTTCAAAGTTCAGGGTTTAGGATTTAAATTTAGGGTCTTTTAAGGTTTCGAGTTTAGTTGATTATCTGCGTCATTCATTTTTTCTAGCTATTTTGATTTTCTTTTTAAATTAAATAGCGTTTAGAGTTTAGTTTTAGGAATGAGGGTTTCGGTTTAAGGTTTAGACTTAAGTTTAGAGTTTAGGATTTAGCATTAGGATTTAGGGTTAATTGGCAGCGTTAACATATTTTAATGTCGGCATCGTTCTTTTTTTTCAGCTATTTGTTTTTTTTTTAATTTTAATTTATTAATCTAGTTATAAGAAATTATGTGAGTTAGACTGTTCACAGGAGGTGAATGCAAGTATTATTCAGATGAAGAGGTCGAACTAGTAAACTAATTTTAATTTGTAAATCATAATAAATATAATATCATAAGGAAACTAAAATAATTTGTTTTATCTAGATTGCTATACATTCATATATTATAAATAAATTTCTATACATTTCTGAATTTTATTAAAAAGCTGTTATAAATTTATTTTTGTATTTTATTTTTTATTGTTAAGAATTGTAAATATTTTATGTCGTGGCTTCGTAGCCACGATTTAATATGTCATAAGTTGTGGTGAATATAGACACAAATATATTTCACTATTTATAGATATAGATACGAGAATACTTCCAAAGAAGTCTTATTAGAAAAGACCGAGAAAATTTCCATGGAAGTTTTATTAGAGAAGACTTCTAAGGAAGTCTTTCCACGCGGAGAATTATAATAGTAAAACTCAATACATGTTTTTGGTAATACGGAGTTTGTTATAATTTTACTTGTCTTTTGTATTACTTTTGCATTTAATTGAATTTGGGTACATTTTCGTATTTAAAATCAAATCTAAGTCATTTTTGACAAATTTCCTTATTTTTTATAAAATGTCATTTTTTTGAAAATAGTAAAATACTTACACTTAGTTAGCAATAAGTTTGTAAGATTTGTAGTTTTTTTTCTATTTCGTTCACATAACATTTCTCTTAAGTACAAACAAAACTTGTATTAACAACTAACCATTAGTTCGAATTTTGGCAAACAATTGTGTTCCACGTGAGTAATATACTTTTCTTCACAGTTTAACTTTTGTCTTTCTAGTGATTGGATCAAAAATATTGAAACAATATATAACACCTAGAATAATATTTGGTATTTGTCATTCAAGTTTCTAGGATTTTAAATCATCATCCACTATGTAACTTAACCTAAATTAGCCTTATTCCAAATAAAATTTCTTCGCACCAGAACGGAAAGCGCAAAGGCATATATGATTGCATCCAAACCTCATTATAAGAAGTGATATATTTCCAACTTTCTCTAACTCTGTGTCGTATTTGCTATATAAGGAAAATAATGTGACAAAACTAATGATAAACAAAGCTTTTGTAAGTCTGCGAGAGTTAAAAGAAGAATTTGTAAGTTATTTCTTACTACAACATGACAGTAACTGACTCCTGATATAAATTGGTGGAAAAAATACTTTGTCCAGCAAAAAAAAGATGAGCACAAAAGTTGGATACTCATAAAAGCTACTACAAATGATCAACATAATAGATCACATAGATTATAGATCACATAGATCATAGATCACATATCTCATTTGTTTCTCATGCTAGCTATTACAGATACAACATCTACGTATTATCCCTTTTCTTTATTCTAAATTTGTTAGCCAATATATAGTTCAACTGTAAAGTTAATGCTGGATATGAACCTATCAAGTCCTTTGTACGTAAAAAGTTTAACATTGTCATTCTCATTCGTAAGGAAATTATCAAAGAACATATCAGGGACTTGTAACATGACAAAAAAAAAGAGAGAGAAAATGTTAGCAAAAAGGATGAAGAATTCTGAAGAATACTTCTCTATTTTCACTCAGGTAAATTCTCAAAATCATACCAGAAGCTTTCTTCATGATCCGCAACTTTGAGACTTAATATAAAATTGTAAGCTTAACAATATGGCACTTTAAAAAAAAAAGAACATAACAAATATCTTGAAGGCTTCACATAAAAAACACGACATTAACACTTACAATGTGATTTTCTTGAAGAATCTCATGTTACACGTTAATGGGAGATCGTGTGAGTCCACAAACACTCTTGATAAAGCTCAAATACTAAGAAATCTGTTCACAAACCACCACAAAAGCGGATAGCAATCCAAAAAAAAAAACAAATCTCTTGAAAGGCCACACCAAGAAATACTTCTCTCACCAGCTTCCCGTCAAAATCACTTGAAAGCTCGTTTTACATAGAGACTTATGTTCTTTGTCTTTTAATTAACCACATCATCCTTTCCCATGGATCTAAACTCGACCTCACGATACAATAAGAGAATAATCAGTAACAGTATAAGAACAATATATCATTAGTGGATCAACATGGTGTCACCACTTTTTAACAAATACAAATCGTAATTTGCTTGGATTGTTTCATGGAAATATACTATTCCAACAGATTTCTTCCCTCTAACGTACCTCTGTTGTGAAGTGGGGTGATGCCAATGGGTCCAAATACTTGTTGAAAGTTATTCTGTAAAACTCATTGTACTCCAGTGTTGTCTTAGAGTTCCAGAGCTGCAACAAATAGAAATAAACTCTTTAACTGATTCCAAAATTTTGATTCCGAGCGCACATAAGATACATATACCAGTCCTAAATCCTTACTCAAATTGGTTGCGTTCATTAGTAAGCTCCCACTCCTAGTATTGCTCAACGACCTTCCTGGTCTTCTTTTTTTCTCGGATACACGTTCAAGAGTTGTGACCTTCGAGCCAACGATCCTTGAACATCTAGCTATTCCCTGATTAGGATAAATATATTTCTCTGGTGCTTATCAATATAACTATCATAGCATGATAAGAGAAGAAGGTATACCTCAGTTTGGTCATCCTGCTGGAACAGCTGAATCATCATCAACTTCAACTTGTATAAGAGAGAACCAAACATCCAAATAAGAATCTTAGATGTTTTCTGACATGTAACACTGCTACATAGAACATTTTTCCCTTGCAGGCAGAGCACTTGGGCATTTACGCCATGATTAAGTTAAGATATATGTCATCATGTTGATCATAACTCTTTTGTGTATCCTTTACATGCCAAGTGTATATAGGGAACGAAACAAACTGAGTTTTTCACGAGCTTTTGAATTCGCTTTGGATATGCAAATCCTTTGTCATCCCGGTTCACCTCTTTTGACAAAAAAGGAGGTAGTTTAGGATAAAGGGTTTTAATGACAGAACAAATACTTGCACTGAGCTACAAAAGAAATACCAAAGCATAAAGAACTTAAGATGTAATGTAATACATGTTCCTGTAGGAGTTATTAGTTTAGGATCAGTGTCTTTCTTAATAAGAACTGCTTGAAGCTGCTTCTCCTTCACATACATATAGCTTATCATATACTATTTACCTGTTTAGCGAGTAAAATTTACACGTATGGTAATCCTTGTGAGTAAAAATCAGACCAATGAAACTTCAAGAATGCAGCTGAGTTAGATTAAGCACCATGAAATAACAAAGATTATCTTTATTATATCTGTCTGGAATACAAAAATTTTGACAAAGATCAGCAGAAATATTTATCAGAGAATCTCTCTCTCTCTCTCTCTCTCTCTCTCTCTCTCTCTCTCTCTCTCTCTCTCTCTCTCTCTCTCTCTCTCTCTCTCTCTCTCTCTCTCTCTCTCTCTCTCTCTCTCTCTTATGCTTTGAGTGTGTCTTTACGCTGACTGATGAAGATATAGAAGACAGTCAAAAACAAAATGATTAAAAGAATAGCTTTACCTGGAAAAGCAGTAACCTCTGTTCCAAACAACGAATTAATGAAAGAAGCAGATTGATACTGAAGCAATGAAGTATTGGCTCAAAAGAAATTTGATGAAAACTTACAGTTTAACATCAATTACGTGTAGGAGCAATAAGACTCTCTCAGCAACACTGGGACCAGCGAAAAAAAAAAAAAAAAACAAACCATGAGCAGCCAGGGGCTCGATCCTTCATGAACATCACTTTTATAATCTTACTGAGACTCTGAAAGTACTCTCGATATTCAGTGCGTCTTCCAAGAGAATCGACCGATGAACTACTTACTTGATCCCATTTTCATTCTACAACAGCGTTTGTTACCGAGTACATATACATCTAGTGAACATCTTGATCTGACTGAAAATATCATCTATACTTTAAAAAAAAACTCAGAACCATATTTTCCAAAAACATGATTAATGTAATTGAATCGAACAAACCTTTACGGGAAACAATAGGATGTATTGATGAATATGAACAATTTGGGTCTTGATGGATCATGTGAACTGATAGAGCCACGATCCTAGATTCTTGCGAACAACACGTGGCTTAACCAAATGAAGGTGTGAGTTTGAAAAAAAGAAATAAAACAGACGATTGAGGGAATCTATACGTTACAGAAGTTAAGTAACAGAGGATGCAGAAAGGCTGAGACTCGAAGCTTTCCAAGACGATGTGGGATTTTGCCGGTGTTGCGCTGCTCGAATTTTCCGACGAATCAATCTATTGTTAGTTACTCTATGAGTTGGATAAAAATATAATTATGAGTGATGGAGGAAGCTATGGGAGTTGAAATGACAATTCGTCTCAAGAAAAGTTTTTGTATGAGGAGAAAAGATGAGACGACAATCGAATATAGACATGAGTCTTTTTTGGTGATGTGGCATTTTATGATTCTTGGTTGGTTCATTTAATTAGCCGAGGTGACAGTCTCTCTTTTAAGTATTTAGAATTTTTAGTATTGTAAGAACTATCTATCTATAATAATAAAGTAGACATCTCTCACTTCTCATACCTCCACATAACCACATACCTATGGGCATTTTTTGCCACCTGGCATAGCAAAACACAAGCTACTCCTGCGTTTTATTGCCGTTACTGGACTAGCTTTTGTTATAACTTGCAGATGGGCTTTTTAAAACGAAATGGGAAGCCCAGTGATTATGTTTCTCATATCATGTCCACACGTTTAGGTTTAATCGACATCTTCCATCCGACTTAGGGTTCATCATCATATGAATCCTTCGCCATCAAGAACCATTGCCATTTGAGGAAGTTCGTTGAAACGAATCTTCCTGATGAATCTCTTAATCGAGCTTCATTCGCGCCAGTTTGTGTTAGATTCATTTCCTCCAAAACGTTACGAATCCAGGTGGTGTTTATCCTCCTATAAAAAGGTCAGACTTATCTCCTCGGCATCATCCTCTAAAATCATAAAAATACTTGATTCTCATTTTCCAGTTTACTGGCTAACTCATCGATCATTCGCAGTGATTTGAAGGCTGGCGACTGTTCTTCCACCCTCGAGATGCTATTTCTAAGATTCTGGGAAGCTAGGAACCTGAAGCGCGGTGGTGAGTTAATGGGTGTGTACATGCTCATACTTTATGCTAAGGTAATTCCATTTAGGTCTTTCTCTCCGTGTTCTGTTTGTTTGAGTCATAAATAACCTACTCTTTGGTTTTCTTTAAGTCAACTAGCCCGATGCGATTTTAGATTTACCGGACAAGCTATTAAAGGATATTGTGGACAGGAGGATGGAATCAAGTTTTTGGGTTCCTGGAAATCTGACCGAAGATGCTTTTTCTTTTGGATTTTCTTCTTTGGCTTGATCCTTCTTACGAATTCATGGTAAATATCTGCAGAGTTAGTTTGTTCTTCAGTTTGATCATTAGTTTTATTCGATTGCATCGTCTAATGTCTTTGCTTATTTGCTTTAGGTCTAAGAATGCTTTGTATCAGTTTCAAATTATTCTTTGGAGATACAAAGTCGGTGCCTTTATCCTCATACTTGAGATAGTGTCATAATGCTTCTGGGTTTGATTTCATATGCTCGATCCTGCTTGATTACTTCGATCTTTGTTTGTCATAAGCCTGAAAAATTGTTATATCTGAGACCTTTACGAGCTATTGTTTGCTATCTTTAAGTGAAGAGCTTATGTTTCTTCCAACTGTCTCGGATCTGACTGAAAATGATACAATCAATTGTGTTTTTCTTGCAGATACATTTTTCGTTTCCTATAACAAGTTGGTTTAGGAAATAAGGAAATAATGTTTAGTGAATCCTTATAGAATTAGGAGTTATCTAATACTATAGGAAATAGGAGTTATCTAGCACTATATATAACATTGATGAGTTGTGTCAATGATAAGAAGAATAAGAAGACAATACAATAGATTGAAGTGTTTAGTTTTGAGTTATTTTCTAAACATAATAAAGAGAGCAATTCTTTATACAAGTGGTGTTGTGTTCAAGCTGAGTTTCGTGATTAAACACAAACACGTTATGTTCCTTTTATTTGGTATCAGAGCACAAGGTTTTGATCGATCATTTGTTAGTAAGAAAACCGAGTTATGGGAGATCTTACAACAACCACACATCAAAAGGAGTTTGACAAAACGATCTCGATCCAGTGTCCTCTGCTTACCTCTACGAATTAAACTGTATGGTCAATGAGGATGAAAGTTCTGTTACGGATTCATAAGGTTTGGGAAGCTGTCCAACCTGGAACAGATGAATCGAACGAGAACGAGAACGAGAACGAGAACGATATCGCAACAGCGTTGCTATTCCAGTCCATTCCGGAGAATCTTATACTGCAAGTTGGTGAACAAGACTCACAGTTAAAGATATAGGAGGCGATAAGCAATCGATATCAAGGGGCTGAGCGTGTCAACGAGGCACGACTACAAACACTTATGTCAAAGTTTGAAAGAATTAAGATGAATTCTTTAGACACAATAGATAACTTTGCTGAAAAGTTATCAGAATTAGCGGCAAAGGCTGCATCCCTAGGAGAAACCATTGAAGAAAGAAAGCTCGTGAAGAAGTTTCCCAACAATCTACCTAGAAGCAAATACATCCATATTATTGCCTCTCTCGAGCAAGTCCTCGATCTGAAGACGACAGGATTCGAAGAAATCATAGGAAAACTCAAGGCCTATGAGGAACGTATTAGAGAGGAGGAGAACCATGGAGAACCTCAAGGAAAGTTGTTACTTGCATGCTCAGAACAACATAATTCTATAGGAGGTAGGGGATATAGAGGTCGTGGTAGATTAGGCAGCGGATATAGAGGACGTGGTAGAGGAAGATACAACTCACAAGAACGTTCTACAAATCACTCTTTCTAATCAAAAGATAAGAAAGAAAAACCACCTCTAATTTGCTTCGGATGTGATAAACCTGGACATTGGGCTTCCACATGTCCAGAAAGATTACAAAAGTTAGAGAATGCAAATAAAACAGAAACAGAAGTAGCTGATCCAGCCCACTATATGCACGAAATTGTATTCTTGAATGAAGAGTTACGTGAACCCTAGGGATGAAGATGGAATATGGTACCTCTACAATGGAGCAAGCAATCATATGACCGGAAACAAGCAATATTTCTCTGAGCTCAACCAGAATATAAAAGGTAAAGTTAAGTTCAGAGATGGATCATGCATTGAAATAGGAGGGAAAGATCGATTTTATTTCAAAGCAAAGCGGACGAACAACAACTCGTCACAGATATCTACTACATCCCCGAGCTTAAGAGCAATATTTTGAGTTTGGGACAAGCTACGGAAGCTGGTTGCGATGTCAGAATAAGACAAGATTACTTGACTCTACATGATCCAATTGGAAGACTCTTGGTGAAAGTCATACGGTCGTCCAACAGACTTTACAAGATTGGTCTGAGGATTGGAAAACTGATATGCTTACACACAAGAACTGGAGATGAAACTTGGAAGTGGCACGCAAGGTTGGGACATATAAACTTCAGAACATTATAAGCTATGTCCAACCAGAAGATGGTATACGGCTTACCAGAGATCAAAGAAGAGAAGAAGATGTGTGAATCGTGTTTGGTCGGCAAACAAACACGTCAAGCGTTTCCAAAGGCTACCATGTACCGAGAATCCAAACCACTCGAGCTTCTTCATGCAGACTTATGTGGTCCGATAACACCACCGACCATCGCTCACAACAGATACATATTTGTCATCATTGATGACTTCTCAAGATACATGTGGACAATCTTGATGAAATAAAAAGTGATGTGTTTGGTATGTTCAAGACGTTTAAGAGTCTGATAGAGAAGGATCTTGGAGAAGAGATCATTACTCTGAGAACCGATAGAGGAGGTATTCACTTCAAAAGAGTTCCAAGAGTATTTTGACAAAAGTGGGATTAGGAGGCATCTAACAACTCCATACGCACCGCAGCCGAACGGCGTCGTGGAAAGGAGAAATAGGACGTTGATGGAGATGACAAGAAGCACTCTCAAGGCGATGAAAGTACCAAACTACTTATGGGGAGAGGTAGTGAATCATGCAACATACGTGATTAACAGGGTGCCTACAAAAGCCCTTGTTAACATGACTCCATACGAATGTCTTAGAAAGAAGAAACTGAACCTTGAACACTTGAAGATTTTCGATTGTCTAGCTTACTCGAAGGTTGAAGCAGCAAACCTCAAGAAACTAGACGATAGATCACAACCATTAGTGCATCTTGGAATCGAGCCAGGATCCAAGGCATATAGGTTGTATAATCCCTCAACTAGAAGAATCGTTGTAAGCCGAGATGTAGTTTTCAATGAGAAAACTAGTTGGAATTGGAAGGGAGATGATGGAGGCGATCCATGTATGTTTCAAATGACGTGGGGAGACGTTATTGATGAAGGTAATGGACCATACAATACTGGAAATCCTCAAAACGAGTATAATGAAGACACTGATACGTCTGACTCTGTTCAACCTCATAACGAGCTTGAACAAGAACAAGATCAAGAGGGAGTAGAAACTGAAGAAGTTGAATATGTTCAACCTCAATTAAGACGATCAAACAGAAAAATAAAACGTCCTGATTATCTTAATGACTACATACTTCAAGCTTCAATGGAATGTGAGATTCTTACTCTTATTGATCAACAATGAGCCAAGATGTTTCGGAGATGCAAAAGAACACAAGGAGTGGAGATTAGCATGTAAAGAAGAAATTGACTCAATCAACAACAACAAGACGTGGGTCTTAGTTGATAAACCAAGCAGGATAAAGATTATTGGTCTCAAGTGAATTTTCAAGATAAAGAAGAATGCAGATGGTACTATCAACAAATACAAGTCAAAATTAGTGGCCTAAAGGATACGTACAGGAATTTGGCATAGACTTTGATGAAGTTTTTGCACCAGTAACTCGTATAGAAACCATACGATTGCTAAGTGAATTATCAGCATCGAACGGATGGGAAATTCATCACTTGGATGTCAAAACAACTTTCTTACATGGTGTGTTAAAGGAAGAAGTTTATGTTGAACAACCTGAAGGTTTTGAAGTCAAAGGCGAAGAACACAAAGTGTATAAGCTTACAAAGGCGTTGTATGGATTAAGACAAGCTCCACGAGCTTGGAACACAAAGTTAGATGAAGTCTTGAAAGGTCTGAACTTTCAAAGATGTGCGAAAGAATCAGCCGTGTATCGCAAGGAAGAGAAGGAAAGCTTCTCATTGTTGTTATTTACGTCGACGATTTGTTCGTCACTGGCAATAATCTCAAAGCCATAAGTGATTCAAGAAAGGAATGTCATCTAATTTTGAGATGTCAGATCTCGAAAAACTCACTTATTATCTTGGTATTGAAGTGTTTCAAGGGGAAACAGGAATTGAGCTTAAACAAGAAGGCTATGCAAGGAAAATTCTAAGCGAAACAGGTTTAGAGAAGTGCGATCTGACTCAGATACCTATGGAGTTCAGACTGAAAGTCTCAAAAGCTACAGAAGAAGCAGAGATAGATCCTACGAGCTATAGAAGGAATGTTGGATGTTTAAGGTAATTGTTACACATTCGTCCAGACTTAGCTTTCTCTGTTGGAGTTGCAAGCAGGTATATGCAGAGCCCTTGCAAATCACATGGCAAAGTAATGAAGCAGATACTACGATATCTCAAGGGAACGGTCGCATATGGTCTGAAGTTTAAGCGTGGAGGATCAAAAGAAATCACTGGATACAGTGATAGTAGTCATAACATCGACCAAGGCGATGGAAGAAGCACTACTGGTCATATGTTCAACTATGGATCCTCACCTATCACGTGGTGTTCACAGAAGCAGGACACAGTTGTGTTGTCTACGTGTGAAGCCGAGTTTATGGCAGCAACGGAAGCAGCACGACGAGCAATATGGTTACGTGATCTGTTAATCGAGATTACAGGCTTTGACACATCACAAGTTCTCATCAAGATTGACAACATGTCAGCAATTGCACTCACCAAGAATCCGGTATTTCATGGTAAGAGCAAGCATATTCATAAGCGTTATCATTTCATACGTTATCTAGTCGAAGTGCAACACATTCCGGGAGTGGAACAAAAGGCGTACATTTTAACTGAAGCTTTGGCACGGATCAAGTTTACTGAGATGAGAAACTTAATAGGAGTTCAAGACATGTCCAAGAACGAATTGAAGCTTAAGAGGGAAAATGTTGGAGATAAGCCTCAATAGCTTGGAGCCTAAGTTTCCTATAACAAGTTGGTTTAGGAAACAAGGAAATAATGTTTAGTGCAATCCTTATAAAATTAGGAATTATCTAATACTAGGAAATATGAGTTATCTAGCACTAATATATCATTGATGAGTTGTGTCAATGATAAGAAGAATAAGAAGACAATACAATAGATTGAAATGTTTAGTTTTGAGTTATTTTCTAAACATAATAAAGAGAGCAATTCTTTATACAAGTCATGTTGTTTCAAGCTCAGTTTCGTGATTAAACACAAACACGTTATGTTCCTTTTATTTTTGCTTCTTATTAGCCGCCAAGGAAAAGTTAGGCTCACCAAATGGTATTAGCCTTATACGCAGAAGGAAAGATCTAGAGTATGTAAATATCAAGAGCTTTAACCACCCTGTAATGCATTTTCATTATCTTAAACATTGGAAATATGATTTATGGTAGGTTATACGTGAACTCAGTGGAGTGATTCTGAATCGAGTCCCAAGCTCAGCAACTCTGTTGAATGGAGAGGTTACAAAGTTGTCTACAGAAGATATACAAGCCTCTACTTATGTATGTGCATTGATCAGGAAGATAACGAGTTAGAGGTCCTTGAGATCATTCATCACTAAGTTGAGATCCTCGACAGCTATTTCAGAAGTGTGAGTCAATTAACACCTGGCACAGCTTTACTCCCACTTCTTATGATCTTTTAACCAAAGGGAACATCCAGATTTTGATTTTTATGTATGATCTTTTCAGGTGTTTCAACTCGGTTTAATTTTTATCTTTCACAAGGTAGTACCATTACTGCGAACCACTCCGCCACTCTGTCATTATTCAACACTTTCAACATTTTAGTTTCACATGGTATTAGTGAAAACATATAGTGAGAACAATAACATATTGAAGTCTCTTTCTTCACATATTAGCAGATTGAATTATATTGACTGATTTGTTCCACCAACTGTCACACAGAAATTCGTTTCTCCTAATATATCTACAGTGTGGGTCTGTGTACAGTCTCCTCAACTTATTCACAATAAAGAACAAAGAAATTATCATTTGACTGACCACAATTTCACCATATGTGTCACTAACAACTCGGTCCTCTCTGAGCTTGAAGATAATAGCCTTGCCATTATTGACTCACAGAGGTTTGGCTTCCATTGTTTTGAAGATTTTGAGAAGAACTATAGACTAAGAGGA
The DNA here is from genome assembly GCA_905132885.1 of Moricandia moricandioides. Classification (NCBI taxonomy): domain Eukaryota; kingdom Viridiplantae; phylum Streptophyta; class Magnoliopsida; order Brassicales; family Brassicaceae; genus Moricandia; species Moricandia moricandioides. The sequence continues at coordinate 111,106 of CAJHQQ010000595.1, forward strand.
GATCTCTATGGTAAATATATACTAACTTATCTCCTATTAGTTACTCCTAAGATTGATTAGTATTTTAGAGAGGGTTTAAATTCATAGTCACAGTCCAAATCTCTTCCATTTATGTTTCAGACGTACTCGGTCATATTAAGGTCATTAATGGTAAGCCTCTCCACAACCCCCGGTTCTTAACAGCTTCAAAGGACCAAACACACGACTCGTTTTAGTCAACCTACAATCTAAAGAGTAAGCTAATACAATAAGTTTTTTCTAAATCTGTATTTGTGGGATCAGGCTGAGGACGAGTTCCGCCAGAACTTCAAAGTCCACGAATTTCTGTTGTCCTTTTGGTCACAACCGTCAACCCTCAACTTATTGGTGGTGTAACCGTGTACCCCTTTTCCACATGACTAACATATTTCTTTTACATGATATTAGTCTCTCTTATCAGGTAGTTACGCACGTAACTGCCTTTTTAGTTTTTGTAGAGTTAAATCAAATCTTTCTTCTTTAGAAATGAAACATATCCACATTTATCTTACAAATATATAGTCATTAGATTGGTGTTAGAGTTTTGTTCAATATAATCATTACAAAGTTCCTTCTGCACAAAAAAAATGGCGAACAAGATAAGAAAGTTTTCTCATATATTACATTCGGCAAGCACTTGACTAGATTCTATATCTAATAGTCACTGAAAGTTCGAATGTTTGTATATCATTGAATGGAGAGATTACAAGAGTATATATTGACTAGTCTGTTACAGTAACGTGGATTATCCCTAGATACTAGGAGCTTTACAAACTGAATAAGAATATCTGAAGGGATATTCTTTCACCCTCCCTCAGTCGAATCGGCAGAGGATCTGACGGTTAGACTGTGTCTGAACTCCCGGAATAGTGACGTTGGTAGGCCTTTTGTAAATATATCAGCATACTGAGAGGTAGTTGGGACATGTAGAACTTTGACCTGTCCGAGAGCCACTTTCTCACGCACGAAATGGAGATCTAACTCAACGTGTTTGGTGCGTTGATGCTTCACGGGGTTGGCTGATAAGTAGACGGAACTGATATTGTCACAGAAGACCAGAGTGGCTTTGGTAACAGGTTGATGTAGTTCAAGAAGTAAGTTCCGTAGCCAACACGTTTCGGCGACAGTGTTTGCCACTCCCCTGTATTCTGCTTCCGAGCTTGATCGTGAAACTGTGTTTTGGCGTTTGGAGGACCATGAAAGAAGGTTGTTGCCTCTGTAAACGCAGTATCCTGATGTGGATCGCCTTGTGTCCAGACATCCTGCCCAGTCGGCATCGGAGTATGCTGTCAAAGTGGTGTTTCCGGAGCGGTACATCTGCAGGCCATGGTCTGTTGTTCCTTGAATATACCTGATTATTCTCTTGAGTGCAGTGAGGTGTTGAGTCCGTGGGTCATGCATGAATAAGCATACCTGTTGTACTGCATAAGCGATGTCCGGCCGAGTGAACGTTAGATACTGAAGAGCTCCAGCAAGCTTTCTGTACTGAGTTGGATTATCGATTTTGTCACCGTTCTTGGCTGATAGTTTGGCATTAACGTCCGCTGGGGTAGATAATGGTTTGCAGTCTTTCATTCCCGCACGCTCTATGATCTCCAAGGCATATTGGCGTTGAGAAAGAAAGAGACCAGCTTTGTTGTAGGTTACCTTGACTCCCAAGAAATAGCTTAGATTTCCCATATCAGACATTGGGAATTCGCCTTTGAGTGCTGTAGTGATACGATGAAGCAGGGGTTTGCTGGAACCTGTCAACACAATATCATCAACGTATAGCAATAGATAAGCAATATCAACGTTGTCCTTGTAGACAAATAAAGACGCGTCTGATTTGGTTGTGACGAAGCCAAGGCGCAACAGGAATTGAGAGAATCGAGCATTCCAAGCCCTCGGAGCTTGCTTGAGACCATACAACGCTTTGTTGAGTTTGCAGACATAGTGTGGTTTCTCTTTGTTGACAAATCCTGGGGGCTGGTGCATGTATATATCTTCAGTGATTGTCCCGTGCAGGAACGCGTTTTTGACATCTAATTGCTTTATTTGCCATCCTTTGTTTAGCGCAACATCGAGGACAGTTCTAATCGTTGATGGTTTGACGACGGGGCTGAACGTTTCTTCAAAATTTATGCCTTCTTCTTGTGTTTTACCGTTTGCAACCAAGCGGGATTTATGGCGTGTCACATGTCCATCTGCATCAAACTTGTGTTTATACAGCCACATAGAGTTAATGATATTAGCCCCTTTAGGTCTTGGAACCAACCTCCATGTCTTATTTTTAATTTGAGCATCGTACTCATCTAACATCGATGGGTTCCAGTTAGGATCTAAGAGAGCTTTTTGTGGAGTGGTAGGTAAGCGAGAAACAGAGGAAGTGTAAAGATTATATATTTTTCTGGGTTTGACAATACCTGACTGTCCTCGTGTTTTCATCCGTTGAACAGGCGGAAGAACAAGAGGAGGTGCAGGAGAAGCCGGTGATGGCTCCGGTATAGAAAGTGGAGTTATACCAGAGGGTGGAAGGCTTTGACTTTGGAGAATGGATCGAAAAATCGAAGATGGAGTGTCTGAGCAATCAAGGAATTTGTAAGAATTAGAAACAGATGATTGCTTTTGTGCGGCTGGAAAAGTGGATTCATCAAATATGACGTGCCTTGAGATGATGATCCGATTTGTTTTGAGATTGAGGCATCGATACCCTTTGTGATTGGTGGGGTAGCCCAGAAAGAGACAAGGCGTGGATCTCTGTGAGAGTTTGTGGAGATTTGAGTGATTGATGTTAGGAAAGCACAGGCAACCAAACACACGCAGATTGTCGTATGTTGGTGTTTTGCCGAACAGGATTGAGTGATGGCTTCTTTTATCGATGGATGAAGATGGAAGGATATTGATGATGTGGCCGCAACATGGAGAGCCTCGGCCCAAAAGGAGGGAGAAAATTGGGCCTGAAACAAAAGAGAACGTATGGAGTTATTAATCGTTCGGATCATCCTTTCGGATTTGCCGTTCTGTTGCGACGTATGTGGGCAAGAGAACCGAAAAATAATCCCATGTTCATCGAAGTAATTATGAAATCTGGAATTGTTGTACTCTCCGCCGTTATCACATTGGAGAGTTTTGATGGTCACTCCATGTTGCGTTTTGACATATCGAGAGAAGTGAATGAACTTGGAGAATACTTCACTTTTATGTCTGAGAGGGTAAACCCATAAGTAATGAGAGTAATCATCCAGGAAAAGCACATAATATTTGATTCCACTCAAGCTAGGAATAGGAGAAGTCCAAAGATCTGAATGAATCAATTCAAATGGATGAGTACTTTTATTATGAGATTTTGTAAATGGAAGTTTGAGATGTTTACCCAATTGACAAGCATTGCAAAATTGCATGTTGTCTTTATTACATTTAAGAGAAAAAGTAGAAATGAGAGATCGCAAAGTCTTATTATTTGCGTGGGCAAGTCGTTTATGCCAGAGAGAAGGAGTTTCGGAAACCAGAGCAGTGTGAGATAAGTTTTGTTGTAGAGACGCCGGAAGAGAATAGAGGTCTCCAGAACTATCACTGCGGAGTAAGAGTTTCCTGGTTTGAAGATCCTTCACAGAGAAACCAAAAGGATCAAACTCAACAGAGCACCAATTATCTTTAGTGAATTTGCGAACGGAAATAAGATTTTTGACGATCTTTGGTGCAATCAAAACATTATTGAGTTGAAGTGAAGTAGATAAAGCAGGAATAGATGAATGTCCAGAAAGAGTTATTGGAATAGAAGATCCGTTACCCACGATGATCGAGTTTCCGGTGCGCAATTTAACAACAGACTGAAGGTTACCTGGGTCCGAAGAGACATGAGAGGAGGCACCCGAGTCCATGTACCAGTTTGGAGATGGTTCTGTGAGCGTCATCGTGTTAAACGCTTCCGTGAAATCACGGGGTGGCTGGAAGTTTGTGTTGACGAGGTGAGCTTGCTGTTGGACCTGACCCGTAGGACGCATCGGTATCATTCCTTGAGGCATCGGAGCAGATTGATATGCCATCCAAGGTTGTTGTTGATACCAATTAGGTGGTGGCCAGAACTGATTAGGCATGTTCCATGGCACATTCTGAGGGCGGTTGTTGTTGTTGTGACGGCCCCTTCCTCTGTATCCACGTTTGTTTCCACGGTTATTGTTCCGGTATTGTTGACGTTGTTGTTGTTCCTGCTTAGGATCTCGCTGGGTGACCAGGGCCGTGGAAGAAGAGGCAGTGTCTGTGTGAACTGCAGCAGTCTTGGTGTGTTTCTTGAGACGCGTTTCTTCAAGTTCCAGCATATTGCGGGCTTCTTCAAAGCTTGGAAAAGGCTTTTGATGTTTAATCACATTTATGATGTGATCAAATCTTTCGTTCAAGCCATTGAGCATATACATAACGAGGGTCTTGTCACTTACTGGTGCCTCTACATTTTCCAGAAGATCAGCAATGGACTTCAGACCTTGAGAGTAGTCTCGTATCGTCTGATCTCCTATCTCCATTGTTCGGAGATCATTATCAAGTTGAATCGCTCGCGATTCTTTGTTGTTTCTGAACTGGTTCTCAATCCATAGCCATATGTCTCTGGCTGTACCACCTGTCTTGAAGGAAGACTTGAAGAGGGGAGGAGCTAGAGTCCCATAGATCCACAACTTAACAAGTCCATCGCGCTTGTACCAGGCGGCATCAGTGTCGGCAGTAGGTAGAGATGTACCATCGACATGACCCATGACATCAAACGCAAGACAATGCGTTAAAAACAACTCTCTCCATGCATCATAGTTAAAAACATCCAAATCAAGCACCAAAGGGATATGTGATTTGATGTTGGTTACTCCAAAAGCTCGCTCTATAGTTGCCATTTCTGACGGATAGGAGACGAGACAGTTGAGAGATAACGTTGAAAAGAAAGAAAAATCGAACAAAAGAGAAAGGATCACAGTAAACACTGCTCTGATACCATGAAAGTTCGAATGTTTGTATATCATTGAATGGAGAGATTACAAGAGTATATATTGACTAGTCTGTTACAGTAACGTGGATTATCCCTAGATACTAGGAGCTTTACAAACTGAATAAGAATATCTGAAGGGATATTCTTTCAGTCACGACCCTTAACGTGTCAGAGTTCACAAGGTTGAGTTAATTAATATTGGTGAGATATTTGCCTTTTTCAAACAGGAACTAGACTAGGTACTTTCAAAGTGCAAAAGTTAAGAAATCTCAAACTTCTGTAGTGTGTCTCAAATGCGGCGACGACACTGCCACCGGAGTTATTTAAGTAATGCAGTCGACACTCCCCTCTCTGCGTCTATTTCCTGTTGTTAAAATATTTTCCTTAATAATCACAGGTTCCGTCTGGAAATATCCGTCTCTGGCAATGGGGAGAAGGCAACTTTTGTTCTCCTTGGTGATGTTGCTACTGAGATTACGGAAGACAAGCATCTGACCTAATGGATAACTACTTGGAGGTACCTTATTCCAGTCTCACTCATCAACTCTCTTACAATGGAGATATGGATTCTCAACATGAAGTCCCAAGTCCGCAAATTTAGGGTCAAAGTTTTGGATTACACTATCACAGCCAAGCGGCAGACCCTGACACTCTCTAAAGTTGTTTACCATGCATTCATCCCAGCTCTCACACCAACAGTGGACATCCCAACAAACGTAGCTGTACCTAACGGCAGTGATAAAAAGTCTGCTACAAGTAAGATGTATAACTCTTCTGTCAATACAAACAGATTGGAAGAGTCTTTTGGTGAGGCAGTTGCAACAAGCACGGACAGTGACGATAACATGGAAGCCAAGCATCGTAGGCATACCACATATAATCTCCCTTTGTCGAAGTACCTACTCCTGCGTATCACCATTGTACCTTCAAATCATCTCTCGCTTTGATTATTGTTCACCTTTTCGAATTCTCCCCTACCCCTTACTTGGCCTGTCTTAGAAAAGAATTTGTGTAACTAAATGTTGACGTTTCTTTAGTTAATATGACATATTTGATTATTTATATTAATAATAAACCAACTCTAAATTTAAATTTTACTTTTTAATTATAACAAAATCGGCTGAAAAAAAATCTAACAAAATTTTACTTCAAAATTTAAATATTTTTTAGAAAATAACACATTAATAAATTTTGTAATTAGTAATATAATATTATTATAAATTCAATGTTAACTAAGATTTTATTATAAAATAAGAAAACAAAAATTACATACTGTTTTTTATAAATTCTATAAATATATTCTGGATTATATAAAAATAGCAGTGCTACATGAACTAAATATGATAAAATTATATTAAATAGATAATTTAACAATTTTTAATTTTTAAAATTTTTAATTTAAATAAATTATCACTCATCATTAAAATGGGTTAAAATTCATAAACTATATAATATTTTTATACAAAATAAATGTATCAACATAGGTTAAACTTATATGTATATATATATATCTATATATATATATAACTTTTTATTTATTTTGAAACTATCAACAATATATTGTTTAAAGATGTTTGTATACAAAAATATAATAGTATATAACAAACTTTAGTTCATATACTATTTAAAAATATGTTATTAGAGAACTATAAAATTTTAGTAATTCATTTAAAATATTAATGACAAATACAATTTTAATTTTAAATTTATTTGTATTTTAATTATAACAAAATCTATTGAGAAACTTTTTCAAAATAGTACCAAAAACTCAAATATTTTATTTATAAAATAATAGATTAGATGTAGTCACAAAACAAAATTCAAAATTTATTTAATGTTCCAAATTCAAAAATAGTTGTGTAATTGTGCAAAGTTTTCTTGACAAAATATAAAATTTTGAAAATAAATATTTAAACTCAAAATCATAAAATTTTACAAAATATAAAATCATAGATAATAAAAAATAACTTTTTGAAATGCACCACGAAGAAACTATTTATATATGTTGTAAAAATTAAAGTAATCTAATATTTTGAAGTCTTAAATTTTAAAAAAAAAATAAAGCTGAATATCATAACATCCAAAAATACCCTATATCAATAAAATTTACTAAAATAATATGATAAATACTACTATGTATAAAATTTACTAAAAAATAAGGTTATATTATTTAAATAAAACAGTTTTTTACTTATAAATCCCGTAAAATACTAAAATGATATATGTTAAAGTATATTTTCTTATACACAACATGTAAATATAAATGATCTTAAATATATTTCTTTTATATAATATAAATAAATCAACTTTAAAATATCATCTGTCACGGTCCTAAACTTCGTAGCGGCTTCCCCATTTCATAGAAGACGAAAACAAATCCCAAAGCACCAATGGTTTCCAGAGGTTCAATATCATCTGTCACGGTCCTAAACTTCGAGTTGTTGTTCTTCTTCTAGGAGGCGCTCTCTTCGCATGTAAGTTATAGCTCTCATGATCCAAAAATTTCTATCTGATTTTTTTTTCTATTTCACTAATGAATTCCAAAATGTTTCTCTTGCTCAATACCAAAGATAGAAAATCTGGAAGCAAGGGTTCTCTTTTTGGGGTTTTGACTTGCTCTATCTTTGTGGCATCTGTAAGATCTTCCTATATTCTTATTCGAGAAAGGTTTTGGGTATCTAAGTGCATCGGGCAAGACATTGGTTGTGCTTAATATTCTCCTCCCAGCTTTGTTTCAGTTCCTTGAGAAAAGGATGTTGTATGTCTCTTTAGGGAGGCTTAAGAAACTATTGTAAGATTTCTCTGCTTTGATCTTTTGCTATTGTAGCATAGTTCAATTCCTTTTAACTTATATATGGTTATATTGTGAATGCGATCATTTGATTTTATCCTATTCGTTCTTCCTTTTTGAAATGACACTCTCTTGGTCAGTGTTAGATTTGAATGTCTGATCAACCTTGCTTACTAATATGTTCATAAGCCTGTCTGATTGCAGATGCATAGACCTTTTTGTATTGTTTTCTTTTCTATGTTATATGTGTTCTTGATTCTGTCCATCTGAAGTTTATCTTCGTTTTTCTTTGTGCTTCCTGTTGAGCATTATAAAGCAACCACTTATTCTTTACCTGTTGAAAGCATTAAAGACTCATTGAGCATTCCTATGTTTGTATATCTATATAGCCCTACTTCCGTACTATTTCACCAGAGACAAGAGTTCTCATGGATACCATAGGACTTAGCTTTGCCTTCCTCTTCTCTTCTATCTTCGGTAAGATCCTCTTGAGAAGAAGTTTGTGTGCTTTGACTTTTCATATATATGTCCAGATGTGTGACAAAAAAATTCATCGGACGTGATTTTCTGTTCTTTCTATGACTTTCTTGCAGGATTTCATATATAGTTGCGGCATGACCACTACTACTCATGTTCATCGGCATGTTGTCCTTTGTTGTGAAACTCGAGTCTGATAGAGGTTTATCTCGTCAGAAACTAGGCTAGAGAGATAGAGAGTAGTCGGCTAGGGTTTATAGAAGTGTCTAATGTCTTTGTCTTATTGCTTTCTTGTATATCAAATAAGTACAAAGGGGATACATATATATATATGAGTAGATGGCCGACTTGCCCACACCTTATAGGCGATGTGGGACAAGTTTACAAGGCCTAAAGTCGGTTGGACTAAATGGTAAATGGGCTGGCCCATCCGTGATGCATATGGGCCGATTGGTCTAAGTGTAGACCAAGTAGATAAGCCCACTTATGTGCATTCCCGAACCGTCTGGTTCATAACACTCCCCCTGAATGCCATAACCGTCTAGAGTTCGCAATGCGTTTGGTATACTGCCTCGTTAAAACCTTTCTATGGTAAACCCAAAACCCAATGTGGTAAAAAGGGAAGCCATAGATAGGAAAAAGAGTACAGCCGCATTACTCCCCCTGAAGTGAACATCACTGAAGGCTCTTCAATGATCGCATACCAATCTGGAACATGAGCTTCTTGAGCGTGCAAGTTGGTAATGCCTTGGTGAAGAGGTCGGCAGAATTCTCACTGGATCGGACCTGGAGTACCTTGACCTCGCCTTCTTTCTGTAGATCATGGGTGAAGAAGAACTTGGGGAGAACATGCTTCGTTTTGTCACCCTTGATGTATCCATCCTTGAGTTGGGCTATGCAGGCCGCATTGTCTTCATAAAGGATGGTTGATGAAGTCACTTGCAGCCTTGGCTTGTTTCAATGACCTTCATGAGGTTGTAATTCCTCCATGAGTAAATTCATAACCTGTTTATGATCAAACAAAATTTGCATCTGCAAAACCAATTTTCTCTTCTTTGGGTTGGTTAGTATGGTTAGTGTAAGCAAACTTTAAACCTTTCGTTCCATGTAAATAAATAACGAAGTATAAGTTTACCACTACCATTACCTTTCTTCATCATCAGCTATATTGCATAGATGTATGCATGCTGATGGACTATGGTTATGATCAATATATCCATTTGATATAGATCTGGTCATCCATTTTATCAATGGTTAGCTTATATGGTATCTTTGGCTCATGATCAGACCACTCGTGGTTGGGTCTTATGTTTCATGACCTCTTTCTTAACCACGACCATATAGATTCATTTCTTGACCATTATGTGTTTTATATGGTCATGTGGTCGATTGTAATTATATCGACCTTTATGGTCTAACCAATGTATCGACCGTGCTATCGACCATAACCTTATTAGGTCGGATGGGCCTTTGCCCGTATGCACATATATGGTCGTATGATCAACCACTTTGGTTTCTCTGATCTTAATACCTTGATCATATGGTTGTTCATGAGGTTTCCTTGGCCATAATTAGGTTGGCTCGCAGGTACCTCGGATAAGTTTCATTTCAGCCATATGGTCGACCGTTTGGTCGACATGATGATTTTGTTTCTCGACCGCGGCCCTTATGGCCATCATGGTCGGAATAAAGTGATTCCACTCAGCCTTCGACCTTACTGGTCTTTATACGAACGTTTAGTTCGACTTAGGTCCCTTGACCATGGCTGTATAACTTAACCCATCGATCATGGTTGTATGTTCAACCATCCTTATATCGATGGTCTCGACCGCAGTGTTTATAGACTGCTATGGTCGATGTGGATGGAATCATTCTTTATGACCGTTTCATATTTCTTTCAATATGTTCTTAGTTTAGGAACAACCATAAACCATATAGACCAGGATCTGAAGATCCAAATATTATGACCATAACTTGTCTAAGAATCAAATCGATAACTTGTATCGTTTTGGAATTGATCAACTTTCTTTCAAGTTGGTTTGTGAACACAAGGAATTTTGTTCATGTAATGAATATATGAACTGATTCTGATGGTCCTTATAGAACCCATTCACTAATTATCATTTGATTGATAATATCATATGCAGCTGCAGCTGTATCAGTTCTTAGATGGCTAAGGAACAAAGCCGTTCTTTGAGAATTTCTTTTCTCATCTTTATGGTACCTTTAGTACCTTTATCCAGTGATCAAGATATTGCTTACTACATCATCATTTCTTTCCAGACATTTTCATTTTGGATTGTAGTAGCATCCACCACAGATCTTATATCTGTTGTTCCTTGGTCTCTGTGAGTAACCTTGTGTAATCAGCTATGTTCAAATGCTGTAAATAGGAACATGCACGTCTTAGACCACGTGACCATGCCCTTTTATCTCACGGTTTTCTTTTACTCACACGACCCCATTCACTGGTTTGATGGCGTTCTATGGCCAATACGTCCATCTCTTTTCAATAGGTTCTTTAAACCTATAAACCCCACGTTTCTTATGAGTATGAGTACTCTCATGTGGGTTGGTGATCCTCGTTTTATATTCAAGTGCTACTTTGTATGCGCATTCTTATATCATTGGTATCGATACCCTTTTATGCGTTCCATTGTGTTCCAGACATGACATAGTAGATTGCAATCTTATGACCTTTAATACTTTGGTGTTTGGCGTCCCAAATCACCTTAAGTACCATGGATTTTGGCGTCCCAAATTCCATTGTATGGTATCTTGTATTGTGGTCGACCATATCTATGTCTGGAATGGTTTCCATTTATGACCTCGGGAATTTCTATGCACCATTTCATTTCCTTCCGAGGTTCCTTTATATTATGGAACATATTGGTCTATCTTGTATAGACTCTGTAGCAACTTGATTGTGTCTCTTCTAGGACAACAATTCATTTGGTGCAAGCTGGTATTACTTTAGGGTCAATGTGTCTGGCATCTAGTGTTACTAGCTTTGGACGTCTTATCTTTGCTTGTCCGAGGATCTTGCCAAGACAATGATGGTTGATACCATTCTATTTATGGTTGATACCATTCTCTTTACCAGCTTATAACTTTCTCCTTTAATGTTGGATGGTCGGATTACTGATGCAATCCGTGAACCTGGCCACTTAATCTGATCACCCATATTTGGCTCAAAGTTCCTTATAATTCGTGGGAGAAAGTCGTACTCCCATCCAACATATATTCTCATCCTCAATCCTCTGCAGAGGTTCCATCTTAAGTAGCACATATGTCTGTGGTGGAATATTCAGATTTCCTTAAGATGGTATATGTCTGGTTTATGACCCTTGACCTGAGATGAGAATATCTATGCTCACTTATATGGCCTGATGCATATCATCTTTGCACATGTATATTCATGATGTCCTTAAGCATTAGGCTTGACGTGGATGATGTACCACCGAGAGATTTAAAACTCTAAGCCACTTATAGCATGGTTGTAAACCATGGTGCACGAAATTTTAGTGTGTTTATGGACCACGGGATTTGTCCTCACTCCCCCTCATGAACATACTTATAATTTCGTGATGCTTAGGACAATAAAGCCTAATGAGTTTCCCTTGTGTACATGTTACACAACGTGAGATTTTATGGGATAACTCTTTGTGCCTTTTCTTTCTTTGCATCAAGTTTGGACTCGGATGGCTAATCCGGTCATGCCATTAAGTGTAATTTCGTGTGGTATACCAATCTGGTTACCATGGCTCTTTGGCTCGTATCATACTGATCCTTAGCATAGTATAGATCAGAGTATATAGGTATAGTCATTGACCACTTTCTTATAAGGCTTATAATCTGAAAGGAACTGATGTTTCCTTTGCCCATTGGTTTAATGTGGAAACCATTTATACTGAGGTATATAACTCAATGGGTCTTTCATTTGGGTGAATGCCTTTTGTTACTTTGTGGTCTTATAATATTGACTATCCTTATGTTATTTAATCAATCACTTTATAAAATAAAAAAACTTAGAAATATAAAAGCCTAAACACCAAAACATCACTTGGTTATTACTTCAACATGTCTGAAGTTTCATGATCCGTAGGATCGTCTTTGCTATGATCAGTTTCGAGATCTGTAGGATCTTCTTTGTCGTGATCAAAGTCGCCCTCATCATCCTGATACATCATATGAGCTTCTGGATTCTTGCCTTTTAGACTCTCTTGATAGAGGTCGACCAGATGCTTAGGGGTTCGGCAATTCTTTGCCCAATGGTTTGACATCCCGCATCTGTGGCAAGGTGAGGTCCTAGGATTCTGAATCCTTGAAGATATCCCAGTGCCTTTGCCTTTACCATGTCCATGATTGGACTGGTTTGGACGATCATAAGGGGTAGGACGCCCTTTGTTATGGCTACCACGTCCACGTCCTCGCGTTTGACTTACGCGGTCGCGTCCTCGACCATATGAGGAACTGCGACCCTTTTGGTCATAACGGACATGGTTGGCCTCTGTATCATCCTTAGGCTCGGCATGATGTGCCTCTGGGACAGGCTTAGTACCTGGGGGTCTAAGCTCACTGTTCTTCAAGAGCAGCTCATTGTTTTGTTCAGCAAGCAATAGACAGTGAATGAGTTCACTATAGGTTTTGAAACCTTTTTGTCTATACTGTTGCTGGAGCAACATGTTGCTTGAAGACATTGTCTGGAATGTCTTTTCTAGGAGCTGCGTATCAGTTACAATCTCGCCACATAGCCTCAGTTGTGAGACTATTCTGAACAAGGCTGAGTTGTACTCGTTCACGGACTTGAAGTCCTGAATCCTAAGGTGTATCCACTCATAGGTGGCCGCTGGATGAACCAGGGTCCTCTGATGATCATATCTCATCTTGAATTCTTTCCATAGCTCATATGGATCATTCACTGTGAGGTATTGAGCTTTCAAGCTTTCCTCTATGTGATGTCGGATGTGCATCAGGGCTTTTGAGTTTTCTCTCTTGCTGGCATTGCTATCTTTAATGATGCAATGCTCTAGGCCTTCGGCTCCAAGAGATATCTCAATGTCTAATGCCCATTGCAGGTAATTGTCACCTTTGACATTGAGGGGTGCAAAGTCCAAGTTTGTGATGTTTGGCATCTGAACATAAGGTTCAGATTGCTTAGGTCTTATTATACCACATCTCTTGTCCATTTAAAATCGTAATGAAAATCAGTTTGAAAACCGATTGGACAAGCACACGGTCTGGCTGTACGTCGTGGTACGCTTCATCGACCTATGTGGTTCGTGGTCTATCCGTACGTACTGGTACGGGTCATTGACCATCCGCGATCTAGACGTACTGGGTACGCATCATTGATCGTTGCGGATCAATGGTCTAACCGTACCTGAGGGTAGGCATCATCGACCTATATGGACCTTGGTCTATCCGCATGGTGCGGGTGATCGACCGTCTGTGGTCGTGGTATGACCGCGGTTCGTGGTTCGTACGGATCACTGCGGGTTCGTACTGAATGGTACGTGATCGGTCGTATCGCATGGTACGTACCGTCTATCATCCGCGTTCGTGGTCCGTCCGTACCGCATGGTATGTACCATCCGCGGTTCATGCCTTAATTGCGGGTCGTGGTTCGTATGGGTTACCGCGGGTTCGTACCTGATGGTACGTGACTGGTCGTGCCTGTCTTTCATCCGCGTTCGTGACCCGTCCGTACTGCACGGTACGTCCCACCGACCATTCGCGGTTCACGGTATATCATCCTCGACCATAGGTCATCATCGACCAGTGTGTCTAACATCATCGACCAATAGGTCTAGTATCATCGACCAAAGTATAAAAACAAACTTTTTTTAACTAATCTAGGGGTTTAAGACTTAGATCTTATAATTCTAGAAATTTGGAAAGTTTCCATTTTAGATGAGTTTCCTTTTTAGGAAAGTTTCCTTTTCAGGAAAGTTTGGGTTTTAGGTAAGTTTAGGTATTTTAGGTAAGTTTCCATTTTAGGAAAGTTTCATTTCTGGGAAGTTTCCATTTTGGGAAAGTTTCTATTTTAGGTAAGTTCGGGTAAGTTTAGGTAAGTTTCTAATTTAGGAAAGTTTCCTTTTCTGATTAGGTTTTCCTTTTATAATTAGGTTTTCCTTTTAGATTAGGTTTCCTAAATCGGATTGATTTAGGTTTTCCTTTTTGGATTAGGGTTTTCCTTTTAGGTTAGGTTTTCCTAAATTGGATTGATCTAGGTTTTCCTTTTCTATTAGGGTTTTGGTATTTTCGATTTCTAGCCGCCTAACAATGAATCTAGCAACCTAAAGGTTCTTATCAATGGCGAAAATCAAAAACCAAACCGAAGCAACCTAACAACAATTCTAAACAAAATCGATGAACCTCAAGATAGGTTAGATGACATACCTTAATCCTTGATCGATTTTCTCCTTGGGTTTCCTCTTGGGAACCTTAAACAATCAACCAAAGACAAGATACAAAAGATTAGTTCTTAGATCTATGAAAACAATCGATCAAAACTAAGAGAGAGAGAGGATCGCCGATTAGGGTTTCCGGATGGTGTTGAGGTGTGCCGGCTTGTTGAGCTTCGATCTAGGACTCGAGATGGTTGGTTTCAGAGCAGGATCGTGCTGATAACGTGTTGTGAAACTCGAGTCTGATAGAGGTTTATCTCGGCAAGAAACTAGGCTAGAGAGATAGAGAGTAGTCGGCTAGGGTTTATAGAAGTGTCTAATGAGTTTGTCTTATTGCTTTCTTGTATATCAAATAAGTACAAAGGGGATACATATATATATGAGTAGATGGCCGACTTGCCCACACCTTATAGGCGATGTGGGACAAGTTTACAAGGCCTAAAGTCGGTTGGACTAAATGGTAAATGGGCTGGCCCATCCGTGATGCATATGGGCCGATTGGTCTAAGTGTAGACCAAGTAGATAAGCCCACTTATGTGCATTCCCGAACCGTCTGGTTCATAACATCCTTCTATCTAATGGCATATATGGACGACAATTTACATGTGGTTGTATCCATATTTGATTCGTTACCGCTACTGTGGCGTAGATGAGAGCATGGTCCTTTAACCAACCAAATATGAAAGTTCTCAAAAGTATGAATTAGAGCACAAATCCGCTTTTGCAAACGACAAACAAATGGATAATCTGGAAGTCTCCCTCACCTAAGAATATCTAACTTGGTATGTACTTCTATCCCAGCCACTTACACACATGTAGGTCTAATATAATTGTAAACACATAATTACACATGTAGTAAAAAAAGAGCATGCCCAATTTCTCAAGCTGTTCAAAGATGGCAACGAAATTGAGGACGAACTTGGCTTTTAAGATACCATATGAAGCCAAAGGTCTATATGCCATAGACATTGAGTTACTGTAACTCAATGTCACCTCTTATGTACATACACAGTTCCTTAATATCACAAACATTTTGTTTTGATCTGAAATCGATAGAGGAAAGGTAATTCACAGAGTTCAACACAAAGATACAAACATCGGCTTCATCTAAAGATAAGTCAATACCGTTTTCTATTTTATTGTCCCAAGTGTTTGACAGAAGCTAATAAAATAGTCTACGCTTTATTCTTACTAGAGTCTACGAATGGGAACTATTATAAATGTCTTGCTAACCAAATTTATCAAAGATAACAGTCTGAAAGATGTCTGAAGCCAAATAAAGTAACTCAAGAAAGGAACAACGGTTAAGCTCAGAGTCATCATCGATTGGACAGACTACTGCCTTCAACATCAAGTCCGGAAGGACTTTCTTCGCATCTCACAATGGAACTCAAAAAATTCTAGCCACTACCATCTCTTTGGGCTGCCTCCATAGTCTCACCCGTCTTGCTTTTCACATTTTGGGTTTCTCTCTATGACTTTAATATGGACTCATGCTTTTGGTCTTTGCCTCTGACAGACACGTTCCTCCATACTTCCCTCTCTTCTTACTGTCGATCTTGAGCGGCAGATAATTGCATTAGTAAATAAGCAAAGACCAAAAGCTCATGTAGAAAAAGTATTGTAAAGATCATAATAATTATCGTGCATGCTTTAAAGGCTCAAACTAGCAAAAGTTTCCACAACTCCAAATTTATCACTAACCTGTAGTTACGACCACGACTTTGACTAAGACTACGGCTTGGTCTTCTTCTACGAGGAGGAGAGTGAGATTTAACTGGTGACTTGGAGTACTTTTCACCATGCCTAGAATCTAGGCCGTAAATTATTACAAACCAAAGGGGTATCAAAAGAAGAAGCTTAAATAAATTGTTCAAAAACAAGTATGTACAATAAAGTAACTGGCTTTCTTTTCGAGTTAGAATGTTTTTGCAGTTTCTCTCAAAGTGTACTTTTCCACCTTCTCAAGAATCACTCTCAACCAAATGTTGTTGTAAGCAATAAAAGCTTTTGAATTTCTTGCAATGTTTTGTACACCCACCACGTCTTTGTTTCTTATACAACACTTTCATTCCAAACCACTGAGAGTTTTTTTTCTTGTTATAACAAGAAACATGAAAGAAAGCTGCTTTTGTGGATTTATCGCCCAAAGAAACTGCCAATAATAAAGAAACCTTTCAGTGAAAAACAGTAAATTTATTAGAAAATAAGATAGTAAAAGTTAGTATTTTGCTGGAAATATGTTGTTTGAGATTATATTTAAGGTAAAATTATATTTTTTTTTTAATATGAGTTTTATTATTTATGAAATTTCCTTTTTATGACAATATTTCCTTTAAAAATGTGATTTGAAATCAATATAAAAAGGAAACTAAATAAAAACTCAAAGTAATAAAGATTATCAAGAAAACTAAAAAATGTTAATATATCTAATATGACCACGTTTTAATATTTTACAAATATTGTCAACTAACCACGCAACCTAAACAATTGTATTTAAAGAAATACACATGCTGCAATGAATTAAACGTGACAATCCAGAAGCTACAACAAAACTTATAGTTAGTTGCTTGAAAACATGTACATGTGAAATACAATAGTTATATTTCTCACATATGCTCCATTACAAAATTATATTATAGATCAATGACTGTAAGACTTTCACTATGAAACAACCAAACATCTATGTCCAAGGAATTGTAAAGCAGAAGTAATCGAAAATATGAAATTGTCTTGATGACAAGCATTATCAGTAAAATATATAAAAATAAAAAAACGAATTAATATGTAAAACACATTACAATTAATACATTTTATTTACAGGGAAATTAATGTTTATTTTATCATCGATTTTATTTTGATAACATATAATAAAAATCATTAGAATCAAGATGAGAGTCAAGTCTAATGCCAATGCAACTCATAAGATGTTCTTTAATAAAACTCAACTAAAATCAACATTTCCACATTTTCTATCAATATATTCTAAACTTAGTATTCGTATTTTATCAAAATAAAGTTACATGCAACATTTAAACAACCAAAAGCAATTCATGTCATCTTTACTCTTATACCGTATGTTAAATGCTAAAGAATGAAAACTGTAAAATTTTATAATTACTTAACCGCGCGTAGCGCGGAAACGATCTAGTGTTTATAATAAACAAGTTTCCTACCAAGTAGTCACATCCTTTCATCTTCCTTCTACTCGCGAAACCCATAATTTCATGCCGCTCCGGATCTCTGGTGTCAGTCTTGCCTGAATAATATGCTTCATCAAATCTATGTTAATGGCTTTTACAATCAAAACCTACTGGCCGATACATTTTCCCTGCCTTCACACTATACATATCGCTTCCCTATTCCCCCAAAATACAGTATAGAAAAAATCCTTCACCTCCACGGCCAATAAATCGGCAATACCACCCGCCACGATCTACTACGCTATGTTCTTCAGTTACGTTCTTCCGGGCTTGGTAGAGGCGAAGCTTCTATATTTTGGGAATTCTGGAACACAACAAGAGAACACATGCTTATTTGTCTGGATATAAAGAGAGGAGGAGGCAGATTCAAAAAATGCATGGTCTTTTAACTACTGCAAAGACATTTCATTTGTGAGATTATGAACAAAGCAAGAGATGTCGTAGAAACTAACTGATCTGGTACAAAAAGATTAATTTCTTAAATTTGGTTGATTTTTCAGGTGTAAATGAGCTTCTAGGTTCCCATATATGTGTGACCTCAAGGGTTCAACAATCTCTGTCAAGCATTAACACCAAACTATTGATTTGTAACTTGGTCATTTGTGATTCGTTAAACCAAACTATTCTTTTTTCTTTCAACCTCTGCCTTTTTCTAAACTAAAACCTTATTTTTGGCATTTTTCAGATTTATAGAAACTTCGGGGCGAAACATGGAAGACCTTGACAGTAGTATATAGAGGATGAAAGCTTGCTTCTGTTTGTAGAACGAACATTAAGGTGGAAACATCTAGCTCCCATTGCACCATCTACTCTCAGTCTCAGCGCGAATACACTTTCCTGAGCAAATTTTACCTTTTCTGAACTTATCCCTCAAAACAGGAAAAAGTACACAATGGAATTCATTGGTTTGATTCACTTGCGTACAAAATTTCTCCATTTATTCGAAGTGTTTTTTTTTTTTGTTGACTCATATAGTGATGATTCATTGGTTTGATTTGAAAATGGAGAAAAAGTGTTAAGTTTTTTTTTTGTTGATTCATTGGTATGATTTGTAAGAGCTTCTTGGTTCTCCATTTTATGTGGACTCATATCGTTAAAAATTCCCTTAATATCCTCAAGTAACAAGCAATTATGGTGTAGTTACGAACAATTGTTTCGCTTCTTTTTTTTTATATTACAACTCATCATAGTAATTGTCAACACCCCAATACTATTAGATATCAATAGACAAACTCGAGAAGCTAACACATTCTGAGAAAGCAGAGCAAGCAAATCTTAGTCCATCGATAAGCCAACTCAAATATATTATATTATCTTCTTCAAAAACATCTCTGCTTCACTCTTTGACAAAAACCATATATCCCACACTCCAATGATACAACTAAAATAAACCAAGGTTCTAAAGTCACCACTCATCACTAGAACAAGCTTAAATAACAATATATCAAGTTTTCATTAACTGTAAAATCAACAATTCTTTAAGTTACAAATACATATTTTCTAACAGTACAAGCCAAATAGTAAGGGCCACGGCTGTAAATAATATAGAATCACAAATTTTATAAAGGGAAGTTCACAAACAACTCAACATCTAAAATAAGTACGCACTTATACTAACTCACAATTATTATCAACTAAATGTATACAAATAAACAACCACTGAAACATTCATCATAGCCATTATAAACATTAAAATCTCAAACAATCGAACAATCAAACACATCTACTTTATAAATGGCTTCTTCAATGAGTTTCCAATACATGTTAACAAGGTAATCATACTAAAACCAACAAATGATTCTCAGGAAAATCTCTCTTTCCTCTCAACTCAAGAGCCTAACAAAGAACCTGAGACAATGCAAGGTGAGACTGAAATCAAAACACATGACACTAACCACATCTTTCAAGTCTTAGAAGGGGACCCTTCAGGCACATATATTATCGCCACTTATAATAAACACTAAAAACCAAACACATGTCACCATAAAAAATTTATACAACTTCCATGAAAAAATCGCATCACAATAATACAATAGTGGCGCATCTAACCGAATATCAAATACATAAAACAAAAAAAAACAAAAACAAAAAAATTACCCATGTGAATAGAACAAATGGCAAAGCGCGGACATACCACTAGCTAGTTATAAAATAGAGCTGTGTGTCACTGAATGAAAGCTATGAATAACCACATTGAACAATATCCACAAGTTCGACAATAAAAAAAAAGAGTAATTCTCTCAATAGTTTTTCTAAATTTTTTGTCACCCAAAAAATCTTTAAAAATAAAATGACTGAAATAATTTTTTTATTTAGATTTTTTTTTAAAAATATTTTAAGCCCACTTTCAAAATTCCACTCCATAACTTTAAATTTTAATTTTAGATTAGTTAACTTTAGGAGTATACATGTATATTTACACTCTTTAATAAAACTCATTTTGATCATTTTTTTCTTGAAAACTATTTTTATGAAAAAACAAATTTAAGACTATTCTATGGTATTTCTCAAAAGAAAATGGTGGCTATATGCAATTATTAGTTAAATAGACATGAAATATTAACCATCAATACTATTAAAACAGAAGCGATATTTATCTACTTGCAAGTAGTTTATGTTAGATCATTAAATTTATTTACTTTCCTATTTATTCTCCTACAACTAACTTAGGTATTAATAAATATACATTATATCTAATCAATTATTTTAATATTTTCAAAACAAGATATCTAAAAGATATTCATAACTATCTTTTCCTAAGATTAGATTTTGGTAATATCTTTGAATATAATTTCTTTAAAATTTAAATATACATTTCTATTTAATATTTACTTTTAAATAAGAAAATTCATAATTAATATTAACCATAATTATAAACTAATAATAATTCATTTTTATTTATATAATAAGAAATAATTTTTTTACAATATTTTATATTAATAATTAAATTACTACACCAGTTAATGAATATAGAGTAACTTAATTCATTTATCAACTATCTTATAAATTATAAAATAACAGAATAAAATATATTCATGTACTTACAACAAACTTCAACTTATTAGAAAAAATATCAAAGTATGATATCTAAGCTAATTAATAATTTCATAAGTTAATATGCATATTTAAATTAAAATGTTAAAATAGTTTAATATATTTATCAAATATAGGACGAGTAAAATGACAATATTTAATCTGTATAAGAATTCTGACAAATAAATATAATAAAAAATTAAAAATTGTATTATAAATTAAATTTTTAAAATAAAAATAAAATTGATACGAGGAAGGTTATATAAATGAATTATCTTTTTTCATAAAGTTATATTCATGTAATTTTAAATTTATTATATATACTTTAGAAACAAATGTTTTTATAAAAAGAAAGATACATTTGAATAATATTTCTAATTTTCAGTAAATAAGTTTTTGAATAAAAATACATCTCGCGCTTTAAAGTGCGGGTCAAAATCTAATAAGAAACATTATTATTAGATATATATAAAAAAAATAGATAACAAAAGAAAAATTAATAAATATTAATATTTCTAATATTAATAATGAAATTAAATAAAAATTTAAAATAAACCAAAAACAAAACATCGTAAAAAAATCTAGTAACATGTGAACAATAAAAGTAAACTAAATAAATAAATAAGAAATTATATTTAGTTCAAACTCAAATCACTAAATTGTAATAACCGTATACGAATCCATGATGCTCAAATATATCTCTATTTTAGCATGCATCCTCTCAAATATTAATTCATTACGCTTACAAAAAAATGATAAATTAGTTTGACTAAAAATTTGTATGGCTAACTTTTGTAAAATTAGAGCATCACATTCATAATATATCCACCATTCATCTAAACATTCATAAATTAGAAAATTTAAATGTGCAAATTTGAATCAAACTGTATTACATAATGGGTCATCCATAGGTTCAACCGGTAGTCGGGTCTCAGGTTTTAGCGGGTTTTTTGTCATTAAACAGCGAGTTTAAAAAAAAACATGATTACATATATAGTCATCAGTTTTGTCATTTTAACCTCGTGTCCGGATCTAGTTCTAGAACAATGAATATAGGCCTTTTTGCAAAAGTAACTCAAAACTTGGAGTCAAATAGAAAACTAACCTTTTCTGTTTGATTCATTTTTTTTTTAGATTTTCACCCCACACCTGCATTTTATCTACGAAAATGCCATTAACTTTTTTTTTTTTGGTTTTTCGAAAATGGCTTCTTTACTGTCTCAACCTCATCATCTTCAAGTATTTACAATATTGCCACTACCATGAATAGTTCAACAACCTTGTACTACCTGTTTGGAGCTTTTAATGCCCTTTAATGAATAGTTCAACAACGTTGTACGACCTGTTATGAACTAAAAACAACATTTCTTTCACTTTCTCTCCATATTCATCCAAAAACTCAAGCTTTTGATTCAAAATATTTTACGGTTGACAGAGCCATATTTCTTTCGTTTTGACTTACGGTTGCTTTCGTTTGACGTTCTGGGTGGTTGGAGAAGACCTTGTGTGCAAACGAAGTCATCTCACCTAGTTTAAGGTACGAATTTGAATTTTTTTCAAGATCTGTTCGCGTAGAAGACTTACTCTTAAGTCATCTGTATGTAGAAGACTTATTGATATGTCTTCTGGTCAAAACGAAAGACTTAATCTAAGTCGTCCGGCTTTGTTTGTTAAAAAAAAAACTCCATACGACTTATATATAAGTTGTCTACGAAAAAGGGCTAGTTTGGGTATTCTTTTGGGTTTGACTCCAAGTTTTGAGTCACATTTGGCAATTCTCCCATGAATATAACGCTTCATGTGTGTAGATACATAATCAAAAATACAAATTTATATCATATAAATTTGATTTGTTTTAAAAATCCCGCACTTTTAAAGCGCTGGTCAAAATCTACTTTAAATATACATTTCTTTTTAATATTTACTTTTAAATAATAAAAGTCATAATTAATATTAAATATAATAATAAATGAATAATAATTCATTTTTCATTTATATAATAATAAATAAATTTTCTATAATATTTATATATTCATAATTAAATTAATACACCAGTTAAAAAATATAAAGTAACTTAATTTATTTATCAACAATTTTATAAATTATAAGATAGCAGAATAAATATATTCATGTACTTACAACATACTTCAACTTATTAAAAAATATCAAAGTACGATATCTAAGCTAATAAATAATTTCATAATTTAATATACATATTTAAATTAAAATATAAAAAACATTTATAAAATATGAGACGAGTAAAATGACAATATTTAATCTGTATAATAATTCTGAAAAATAAAGATAATAATAAAATAACTTTTTACCATAATAAAAAATTAAAAAAATTGTATTATAAATTAAAGTTTAAAATATAAATAAAAATTGATACGAGGCAGGTTATATAAATGAATTATCTTATTTTCATAAAATTATATTCATGTAAATTTCAATTTTATTATATATATACTTTAGAAACAAATATTTTTATAAAAAAGATACATATGTATAAGATTTCTAATTCTCAGTAAATAAGTTTTTGAATAAAAATACATCTCACAATTAATGTACGGGTCAAAATCTAATAATAAACAGTATTATTATATATATATAAATATTAAAATGTCTAATATGTATAATTAAATTAAATTAAAATTTCAAATAAACCAAAAACAAAACATCGAAAAAATTCTAACATGTGAACAATAAAACTAAACTAAATAAATAAATAAGCAATTATATTTATTTTAAGCTCAAATCCCTAAATTCAAATCTATTTCTATTTTAGTAAGCATTCTCTCAAATATTGATCCATTACGCTTACAACAAAATGATAAATTAGTTTGACTAAAAATTTGTATGGCTAACTTTTGTAAAATTAGAGCATCACATTCATAATATATCCGTCATTAATCTAAACATTCATAATTAAGAAGTTTAAATATGAAAATTTAAGTCAAATTTTATTACATAATGGGTCATCCATAGGTTCAACAGGTAGTCGGGTCCTAGGTTTTAGCGGGTTTTTTGTCATTACATAGCGAGTTTTAAAAAAAACATGATTACATATAGAGTCATTAGTTTTGTCATTTTAACCGCGGGTCCGGATCGAGTTATAGAACACGGAATATAACGCTTCATGTGTAAAATTTCAATGTAGATACATAATCAAAAATACAAATTTATATCATATAAATTTAATTTTTTCGAAAATAATTCTAAGCTTTGAAATTGCGAATCAAAATCTAGTCAATACTATTAAAACAAGAGCAATATTTATCTACTTGCAAGTAGTCTATGTTAGATCATTAGATTTTTTTAATTTCCTATTTATAACTTAGTTATTATTAAATATATATTATATCTAACTAATTATTTAAATATCTTCAGAATAAATATCTAAAAGGATATTTTTAAGTATCTTTTCCTAAGATTATATTTTAATAATATCTTTTAAGATCTTTTATTTAAAATATATATATATATATATATATTTTTAATATTTACTTTTAAATAATAAAATTCATAATTAATATTAACTACAATTATTGACGAGTAATAATTCATTTTTATTTATATAATACGAAATAAATTTTCTATAATATATATATATATATATATATTTTATATTAATAATTAAATTACTACACCAGTTAATAAATATAAAGTAACTTAATTCATTTATAAACTATTTTATAAATTATAAAATAACAGAATAAAAAATATTCATGTACTTACAATATACTTCAACTGATTAAAAAATATCAAAGTACGATATCTAAGATAATAAATAATTTTATAAGTTAATATACATATATAAATTAAAATATAAAAAA
This sequence comes from Moricandia moricandioides, assembly GCA_905132885.1. Classification (NCBI taxonomy): domain Eukaryota; kingdom Viridiplantae; phylum Streptophyta; class Magnoliopsida; order Brassicales; family Brassicaceae; genus Moricandia; species Moricandia moricandioides. Next base: position 135,828 of record CAJHQQ010000595.1, read on the forward strand.
TAAGTTAATATATTTATGAAATATAGAAGTAATAGAACGAGTAAAATAACAATATTTAATCTTTATAAGAATTCTGACAAATAAATATAATATATATAATAAAAATTAAAAATTGTATAATAAATTAAAGTTTTGAAATATAAATAAAAATTGATACGAGGAAGGTTATATCAATGAATTATCTTATTTTATTTTTCATAAAATTATATTCATGTAAATTTTAATTTTAATATATATACTTTAGAAAGAAATGTTTTTATAAAAAAGATACATACGTATAAGATTTCTAATTTTCAGTATAAGTTATTGAATAAAAATACATCTCGCGCTATTAAAGTGCGGGTCAAAATATAATAATAAAAATTATTATTAGATATATAACAAAAATATATAACAAAAGAAAAATTAATAAATATTAAAATGTCTAATATTAATAATAAAATTAAATTAAAATTTCAAATTAACCAAAAACAAAACATCAAAAAAATTCTAATAACATGTAAACAATAAAAGTAAACTAAATAATTAAATAAGGAAATATATTTATTTCAAACTCAAATCACTAAATTGTAATAACCGTATAAGAATCATTGATGCTCAAACATATTTCTATTTTAGTATACATCCTCTCAAATATTAATCCATTAAGCTTACAACAAAATGATAAATTAGTCTGACTAAAAAATTGTATGGCTAACTTTTGTAAAATTAGAGCATCACATTCATAATATATCCACCATTCATCTAAACATTCATAAATTAGAAAATTTAAATATATAAATTTAAGTCAAACTAGAATAGAACCCGCGCCATGCGAAATTAAGTTTCATTTTAATAGTTAAACATTATTTTACTTTATAGATTGTTTAAGTTTGTTGTCTTTACTTTCTAGAAGAATCGTTTGTCGTCACAAAGCTCTGAATACTTAATATAAGTATTTGTATATGAAGTGACAGCGAGAAGTTTACACCAACTCTAACTTTAAATGTGTCAATTTGACCTACTAACCTTAACTTTAATTTTCTTTCCAGTTTCATATGGTTTGAGATCTTTTAGAAAATTAATTTTTATATTATCTATTTTGAATGTGTTTTTATGCTTTTTAATTGAATATATTAGTGAATATATGATATGTTAAAAATTAGATTTAATATATATGGTTCCATTTATAACTAATTAGTTTTTTGAAAAAATTATAAACATTAAGGAATGTAAGATATGTGAATTGTTTATTATGTAGATGTGATTTTATTTTCGAAATACATTGTGGGTTGGTTTCAGATTAATGACTAATTTGATTTAAATTGGTTAAACATATTTATGATAAATTACATGTATAAATAAATATGTTCTATCATGTAATCTAAATGATTTAGATAAACATCTATTTAATAGTGCAAAATTAAAATATAACACATGAAAAGCAAAATATAACTCAAACTTAATAGATTAATATATTTTAATATCTTTTTAATTAAACTATAAATAAATATTTAAAGAAAATTCTAACAAAAAAAATTCTTTAAATAAACTTTGAAATTTTAACTTTTAATTGTCAGTAAAATATAATTAAAATTTTATATGTTTAAAAAATTTGTTTAAAATCAAAACTGAATTAATGTTAATTTATAATTAAATTTTAGAGATAATTATAATTGATATTAATTATTACGAAAATAAATTTTAAAAAGATTCTAAAAATATATTGTGAATTTTTAAAAAAAATTGTTTAATTTCTTTTGATTAAGATATTAAAATATTTTATAATTAAATTATGTATATTTTGATTAAATTTCTATAGATGGTCCAAATCAAAATATCACACATAAAAAGGTCATAGGACTATAATTTAATAGATTAGATTGTATCACATAATGGTTCATCCACAGGTTCAACCGGTAGTCGGATCTCTGGTTTTAGCGGGTTTTTTTGTCATTACATAGCCAGTTTAAAAAAAAAACATGATTACATATAGAGTCATCAGTTTTGTCATTTTAACTGCGGGTCCAGATCGATTTATAGAACACGGAATATAACGCTTCATGTGTAACATTTCAATGTAGATACATAATCAAAAATACAAATTTATATCATGTAAATTTAATTTGTTTCAAAAATAATTTCGAGCTTTGAAAGCGGATCAAAATCTAGTCAATACTATTAAAACAGAAACAATATTTATCTACTTGCAAGTAGTCTATGTTGAACCATTACATTTATTTAATTTCCTATTTTTTTCTCCTACAATTTACTTAGTTATTATTAAATATATATTATATCTAACAAATTATTTTAGTATTTTCAAAATAAGATATCTAAAAAGATATTTTGAAGTATCTTTTCCTAAGATTAGATTTTAATAATATATTTTATTTGAAATATAAATATACCTTTCTTTTTAATATTTACTTTAAATAATGAAAGTCATAATAATTTATATAAATTAATAAATTAATATACATGTTTAAATTAAAATATTAAAATACTTTAATATATTTATCAATTATGAGACGAATCAAATGACAATATTTAATTTGTATAGTAATTCTAACAAATAAATATATTAATAAAATAATTTTTTACCAATATAATTTTTTAAAAATTTTTACTATAATTTAAATTCTAAAAATATAAATAACATTTACACGAGGTAGGTTATATAAATAAATTATCTTATTTTCATAAAAATATATTCATATAAATTTTAATTTTATCATATATGCTTTTGAAACAAATGTTTTTATAAAAAAGATACATATATATAAGATTTTTAATTTTTGATAAATAAGTTTTTGAATAAAAATTCATCTCGCGCTTTATAGTGCGGGTCAAAATCTAATAACAAACATTATTATTAGATATATAATAAAAATATATAACAAAAGAAAATTAATAAATATTAAAATGTCTAATATGAATAATGAAATTAAATTAAAGTGTAAAATAAACCAAAAACAAAAAAAATCTAATAACATGTGAATAATAAAATTAAATTAAATAAGTAATTATATTTATTTCAAACTCAAATCACTAAATTGTAATCACCGTATATGAATCGTTGATGCTCAAATTTATTTCAATTTTAGTATGTATCCTTTCAAATATTGATCCATTACGCTTACAACAAAACGATAAATTAGTTTGACTAAAAATTTGTATGGCTAACTTTTGTAAAAATAGAGCATCACATTCATAATATATCCACCATTCATCTAAACATTCATAAATTAGAAACTGTAAATATGAAAATTTAATTCAAATTGTTATACATAATGAGGCATCCATAGGTTCAACCGGTAGCCGTGTTTTCAGGTTTTAGCAGGTTTTATAAAAAAATTAAATAACGAGTTAAAAAAAACAAATCGGACTACATATAGAGTCATTGGTTTTGTCCGTTTAACCGTGGGTCTGAGTCGTGTTAAAGAACACTAAATATAACGCTTTATATTGAACATTTAAATGTAGATATATAATCAAGAATGGAAATTTATATTATCTAAATTTAGTATGTTTCGAAAATAATCCCGCTCTTTGAAAGTGCGGGTCAAAATCTAGTAACTATATTAAAATTTATGGCTAAAAGCAGATTTTCTCGTAGTAATATACTGATGATCCATTTAAGGTTTCCATTATTAATAGATTTGATCTCCTTATCTCAGCTTTGACATCCCCATTGTTTCAACACATTTAGACTACTAAATAGGGCTACTTTTGCAGTGGATACCTTAGGGCTTTTAGGAGATATTACTTTCAAATTCAATCAAGTATAAAGCTCCGTGAGAGGATTTAAACAATGGAAGATGGAAGTCAAGGTTACAAGCTTAAACAAGAGTGCATCGATGATCATACGAAGTGTGACTAAGAAATGATATATCAGTCATATGTTGTTGCGGGGTCAACAGGCGAGCCTTGGACTAAATCATATGAAGCAAGAGTTCTAAGTGCCACGGAATATCCCTTATATATTAAAGGATAATCATTTTTAAAACTTACATTAATGTTTATTCACTAGGTATGTGACGTATCTTTACGAGAAGTTTTTATTTTGAAAAACGTTGATGTGTCGAGTGGAGAGCGTTTCTCATAAAAAAAAAATTTATAATGCAAATTACTACTTTTAGATAAATCTCTGTGTTAACATTTATTGCGTTCACACATTAATTTTCCTAACTGTACCGCATACAATTAAACGTGTTTACACATTAGTTTTTTTAATCAAATCATTTTTAGTTTTTTGTATTAGTGAATTAAGTTATCTCCGTGTAACTACTGAATAATATCATTGTTGAAAGAAAAAATTAGAAAATCATTAAGATTCACATCAACTAAAAATTTTGGAATAAAAATGGTTTTAGAAATTGAAAGTTTTGTATCTTGCCAAACTTTGCTATGATTGAGGTTTCTGTAAAGAAATTGAGGTGGAAAAAAACACACACAAATTCAGATATTTAGTTTATTCAAGTATTGTTTTTATTTTCAGATTTTTTGTATCAAATCAAGAATTAGAAACAAAATCAGTTTGGTAGAAAAAAAATCAGAAAACATAAAACTTTTAAGAGAAATTCGTAAAAACAATTGAAAACAGAATTTATGTGCCGAATGAACAGATCACATATTTTCGACGCAACCCTAATCCCTTTCACTCAATTATATTATATTTTATTATATTTACCAAGAATTTTTATAAGAAAGTACACGTTATTGGTTATAGACTAAGCTAGTTTTGCAACATGCCCATCAATATTGACATGGCGTCCAACCATTTATATTTATATTCTTAAAGTATGGTCTAATAATCATTTATGTAAAATAAACCCAAAAATTTAGTAATACATTTATTTTATTTTGCTTTATATTAGTAAGTTCGGATAAAATATATGGATTGGAAGAACCAAACCAAACTTGATTTGAAAGTAATACTAAACATAAACTAAAATTGATTAATGACTTAGATAGATCTAAATTTTAATATATTTGGGTAACAAGACCCGAATTTAATTCAACCTTAAATATTTTGGATACCAAAAATATCTAAATCACAATTATAAACTTAAATATATTTATTATTTTAAATCTTATATCTATTAGATATTCAAACATATGAAAATATATAAATATTATTAAAATAGTCACAAGTAAATATTTATAATAACAAAAAATATTCAAAATACTGAAAATATCTATATGTTCTCCATCTAAATATTTAAGCTGAACTAATTTTTATGAAAATTTAAGTATTTACTTTTACATTATTCAAATTTATATGTTTTATGTTATTTTTATTTTTTTGATTTTGAGGACTTAAGTATATTTAGATTTTTTTTTTTTGAAAAATACATAATTAAAATGGGTATCCTAACTTAAACTGAACCAGCAATAATTTGAATCAACTCTAAACCAAATTCAAACTGAAATTTTTAAATATTTGAATCAGATTTAAATATCTAATTCTAAAAATACAAAGTCCGAATAGACCAACTAAATCCGAAAAGATATCTGAATGTCCATCCCTAGGAAAAGCTATACGACAATTCTCTCAGTACAACGTAAAATAAATACTCTAATCAAATTTTGCACTCTGCGCACGGCGCGGGTTACTACCTAGTGTATAAATATTAGGGGTGTCAATTATTTGATAAATATTAGGAGCATAGGCAGGTTCGATCCCACCAGGTTTTTCTAATGATAATAGTACTTTTTCTATTAAAAAGGATGTATGCTTTAGATTTTTCATACTTATTAAAAAAACAAAAAAAAATTAGTTATCAATGCAATATTTTTTGTAATCAACTATTGCCCACAAATTTTATCGAGAAAGATTTTAATAAACGTAATTATAACTTTTGAAATTTATAGTTTATAGATTAATATTTGGAAATGTAGAAAATGTATTGAAACAAAAAAATTTCTAAACATGAATCTTTTTGGAACAGATAGAATAATAATTAGATTTAATTTTTAGAACATAAGGACTACATGGTTATTGTAACAACCTAGTTTCTTGTATTATACATAGTACTAGATGTTTTCATGCGTCATACGTAGATATAATAATTTTAAAAATATTTTATTACATTAATTTTAATTAAATTAATTTATTCAAGTTTGAAAATATAAATTAATCATTTGTAATTAAAATTCTATTTATTTTATGAAATTTTTAATCTACACTAATATTTAGTTTAAGTAAATAATTTTTTTATGAAATAATAATTTTATACATCTTTTATTGTTGTATTATAATGATTAATAGATATATCACATTTTAAATCATTTATGTCATCATTTTCCTCTTATAGTGATTATATACTTAAAAATCAATTGGTAAATAATATATATATATATATATATATATATGATTTATTTAAATGACTGATATAATTATTTAAAAGAAAGAGTATATATTTTAAAAATATATTTGTAAAAGTAGATAAAACTTTGTATATATAAAACATAAGTAGTTTGCATAGAAGTTTTATTTGCACAATAAAAATACTATCAAAACTATTTATAGATGCTTATATATTTTTCTATCTTAAATACGAATTTTAATATCATATACATACATATATATATATATATATATATTATTAATAAAATCATAAACATGAATATATAAATTTTTCATTTTCATATATATATTATTAATAAAATCATAAACATGAATATTATAAAATAATTTTTCAAATTAACTTAAACATAATAAAGAAATACATGCGTATTATTTACAATTTTCATTTGAAAATATATAAATTTCAATAAACAATTGAATATTTTTAGTTTTTTTAATTTGTTAATTTTTAAAATTGTTAATAAATAAAATTTAATATTTAAATTTGTTTCTTATTTTATAACTATGGTAACGACTATATACATACTCCCTTATATTTTATTTCTATTATTGAATTATGTCATAATTAATTTTATATCATGTCATAATTAAGAAATATACATGTCATATTTTTGTTAGCCATGTCATTATTATTTTTAGAGTGAATGTAATAATGATACATGCAGAGCCGGCCCTAAGAAATTTGTGGCTAGAAACAAACTAAAAAAATGGCTACTTTTGTGGGGTATCGAACCCTGGTTACACAAAGAAATATTATAACTTTTAGATTTTACCACTAGACTAAAGAAAAATTTAAAAAATTGTGGCTGCAAATATCTTTATAATAAAAATGCTGTTTTCTTGGCTTGGCCCAAGGGCCGGCTCTGGATACATGTACAAATCACTTGCTAAATAATGTATAAAAATATTAAATATTATATTATTAAATAAACAACTTAGATAAAACTTAATAAGCGTTTTGCTTTATTATTAGTCGGCATTTATTTTCTGAGACGTCTTTTCTTGGATGGATATTTGCTATAGTAGTTACGTGAACAAGATAACGTAAACCAAATTTTTACTTTATCACTTATTTTGTATTCTTGTTTTATTGTTGATTATTTTTGTTGGAATAGCTTGCTCTACCATGTAAGTAAGTTTTTTTCTCTGTTTTGTAAGTTTTTATATTTTTAAAAAAAACTTTTGAAATTCGAATAAACACAAAATTGTTATAAGCTCTTAAATTTTTTAAATTGATGAATGTTTATTTTCATGTAATATTTTATGACCTTTTGTACTTTATTTTTATCAAAATAAATTAAATTATGTTTTTCTAAAATATAATACAATAAAAATAATAATATGATTAAAGGGTTGCATTTTTTTGAATGCTTTAAGTCTATATATGTGCGGACTGGCACTGCAAGTGAACCGTCTTAGTTAAAGAATTTAGTGAATATGAAGTAGCTGATCACATATGTGTAATCAGTTTGCGTTTATCTTATATATGATCTTTGTTTTTGTTATTTATGATTTCAGTTGTTTTCTCTTTGTTTTAAAATGTTGTTTTGTTTTCATAATCTTGTAGCTTTATATAATGTTAAAACAATATTTTACCACGGTAAAAGACCAGTAAAATTTCTCTCTCTTAAACCTTGCAACTTTTTTAAGGTTTTTTTTTTGACGGCGTTCTTTGCTCCGGCGACCTCCATCTGAGCGCGTGGTCGTCGGAGGCTCTCTCCCCTCTTCCTCCTCTTTGATTTTTGCTTCGGTTTACCCTTTTCTGTTTTGTCGTCGAGATGCGTGGTGTTCTGGTCGGAGTTTCCGCCGCGGTTTCTTTACATCAGCTCCGGGGAGGTGTAGATCCGTGGTCTGTGGGCTTTTTGCTGGAGTATCAGCGAGGCGGTGAGGGTTCTGTGGCAGAACGGAGTCGGCGTTTGGGTGTTCAGTTCGCAGATCTCTATTTTCTTTTGTAGATCTTGTGGGTTGAACGGAGTTTGAGGCGTTTGGTGGTTGATGAACTCACACCTCCTGGTTCGATTTGTTTAATTATCTGAAGTTTTCACTTCATAGTGGAGTGGGGTTCAAAGCTTTCGCTTGCCGATGACTTAGTGTCTCGTTGTTGGTCAAGGTTCTGTCTTTTGCTCAAGGAAGATGGCGGTTCGTGTATCGTCGGAGTGTGCACGGTGGTGAAGCGGCTGTGTGGTTGTTTTGTCTCTGTGGTTTTGCGTTTGCAATCAAAGCTAAGAGTTTCCAGAGCTGTCGTCTATGGCAGCACTCCTCCTCTCGGGTATTGCTCTTCCTTTGTTCATCTTCGTCATAGCAGGGACGTGTGCTCTGCACTTCGTGTTTGAAGCATATCAGTTCCGCATAGTCTGTTTGAACCTCGTCTCTCCAGCGCGGTTCAACTGGTGTGTGCATTAAGACCGGGTCATGTTCTATGTTTCCGAAGTAAGGATTTGATGCGAAATACAATTGGATCAGTTGGGTGTCATATCGATGTGGAGGCTTACTTGAGATTCAGTCATCCCAGTGCGTGGTGGTTCACTTGGACTTCCATGTAGGCTATTCTCTTCTTATTGCAGGTACTTATGAACGCATCCTCTGCTGCCTCTCTCTCAGCCATTTCTAGTCAATCGGCCATTGGGTTCTTGAGGTTTGGAAGCTGATCTACGGGTATGCTTTCTTTTCTTTCATTTCTCTTATGGTGTTTAGAGTTTCAACGTCAGTGGAGGCTACAAGTTTCGGAGAGATTGTCAAGATCCAGCTACTCCGGTGATAGCACATGATGTTCCGGCAACCGAGGAAACGAGGTGAACACCACCCTCATGTGATGACTATTAACGGTAGAGAACGGATATTGATAGTTTAAGATTCTCGGAGCTATCTAGCGGAACGCGCCGGTGTGGTGGTTGAGCGAAGCTAGTTAAGTTTTGTTTTGATTTAGACCATTTTGTTCGAACCTAGCTTGTAACCGAAACTTGAATCCCTTTCTCGGGTTAATTAATAAATTTATTTAAAAAAAGAAAAAAAAACAATATTTTAAGATTTAAGTAATTAATATTAAAAGTATATTCGGCACAATGATAAAATCTATGTCGTCAAAAATGTTGTAACATGAGAGTGAATAGTTTCTCTGGCTAGTAACTGATTCACCTCTCCTTTCAGTCCAGTCACTATGTGCCTCCCTAGTTTCTCGAAGCTATCTATCTCATTATCTTTATATATTTTAAATTAATTCATGAGTTACACATAGGTGTGGGCGTTTGGGTACATGTTTCAATTTGGGTCAGGTTTTCTGGATTTCAATTCTATTTTGTAACATGTCCTAAGTCTCATTCTAGTAAACTTGTAAGTATGAATCGGGATCGGATATAACATATTGATTAGAGACACGGACGTCGTCTTAATACCGACTCGTTCCTAGCATATTTCTCTAAACTGACATATTCCAAGCTGTCAACATGAAAACCACCAAGTCTCAATTCCAACGTCGTCTTTAAATCGAATTAGATTGTCGATCATCCTAATCCTCAAAAGAGAAAATGAACACAATCCTTCAAAATATCGATTCAGCCATTTCATTCGTAAAAAAAGAGAGGGAGTAGGTACGTATACTATACTCGTATACTCCCATACTTCAAAAACTTTTTTTCCTCGGCATCATGAGAACGCTTTCAACAAAGCAAACTCTTGCGACATAAGGCAATGAAATGACCCTATTGAAATCATCCAAACGGGAAACGATGATCTAAGATTTGTCTAAACTCTAGCGGCATACCTAAAACAGTAAAAATTATAAGATAAATCTTCAAACATCAAAGCATTGCTTCCAATTTCCATTGAATAAAGTGAGTCACATAAAAACATCAAAAGCATTTGTGAAAAAGCAAAATCGAGAACATAAGTAGCAGCGAGCACAACAAATGGAACGCTTTCTCCTTGCTCGTGGACTAGATCTACCGCTGGTTGACCGATTTGTTCTGCTGGTTGACCAGTTTGTTCTGCTGGTTGACCAATTCGTTCCGCTCGAGAAAAGAATATGATGTGAGAATTCCTCTCAAAATCCCACGAAAACGTTCCGCGCCTAGATCATAATGAAATAAACTTCGGAAAACTCCATGAGTGACTCCAAGCAACTTTCACCAAAGATCAAAATCAAAGCGGAAACGTTTCTCGTAAAATCTGCGGAAACATCGCTACTTTGACATCGCCGTACATAGCGCCGATTTACTATCTTCATAAAACCGGTCACGAATTAATTATGTATGAATAGATCATTTTATATGAAACAGTCTGAAAGAAAACAAGATCGGTATCATACTTTGCAATAATAAAAACCTAATCCTCGCCCATAAACATCACAAATAATCTGCGAGAGACGTTCTCTATTCACTTCTATCAGAAGCCCTTCTTTTAAAACTTACATTAAAAATCCTTCGTATAGGCATATCAAGTCGTACAAAGCAACTTTCAACGATAAACATAACAGGTTACGAAGAAGTGTTTTTCGTATAGCAAAAAAAAAATCTGTATGATCGGATTTTGGACGACCAATCTAAAATTTATCTCTTCGCACTACGATATTATAGATCTTATTATTCAGCCCTGCAGCTTGCTGGCTTCTGCCTTTTATTCCCCTCGGTTACATCCGAGCATGCAATCATCACACAACTAACTACGCATGGGTTCTTCATCGAGCCTCTTTGGCTTTATCTTCCTCGGACAAAAACGGAACAATTTTCATACGACTAAAGGAAGAATTATATGAAACATTCATCGTATAACTGAAAACCTAAAGTGGAAAATGGTTTTTTACCACCATCGGCCATCTTAACGCAGAAAATTCCGGCATACTTGGCTTATCAATCTCGACGAACGATCTTTGGTCCTCGGCCAATTACGCCTTCCCGTTAAAGCCCGAACCAGAATCCAGCATCCCCTATAAGGAAAATTATAAACTAACTTGGCATTAATGTTAACATGAATGTGCCACAGTCTAATCCTTGACCAGAAACGTCCTCGGCTATGCGGCTGAAAACAACCTTCATGCCAAGCTAGAACATTGGAGCGACCGCCGCTCCATCCAATCACTTAACTGCAAAAATGGCAATCTGCGATTCGTCTAAAAATGCCAAGTGACGACTACGAAAATAATTATCGTATAACCCAAAAGGCAATTTACGAGGAAGTGTTGATCGGAATCAAGCCAAGAAGGCAATCCGACTGCAACATCTTGAAGATTGATCCAACAATCAGTCCAAAGGAGAAAAAACAGCGTCCTGGGACTTGGACTCCAGAACGCACCTCTAAGGTGAGTGGATGGACCGAATAAACCATCGCCCATGGCCTTCGGGTGATTCGGATTGGTTCTATGGTCGATCGGCCAAATGGGTACATCCTTCTCTTTTTGTTCTTGATCGTTTTCTTCTTTCTTTTGCATGAATAACCGAGTATTGGACCATGGCCTTAACCCACTTCGATCATGTGATCCATTGGTTATGTGTTGGATCTGAAAGATCATGGATCATATCAGAATGGCTTGATCGGGTTATGGCCAATCCGGATGGTTCAGTGGTAAGACGGTCGAATATAGATCCGCGGACTGACCACGATCGATTTGGTTAAACGACTTGAGAAGTCGAGTATTACTAAGGGGATTTCGGGTTAAACTTAATAGGAATCCAAACATAATTAGCATATATTGAAACCACTCACTAAGTCATCAATAGATCGCTTATGTTTGTTGTTGGTTTTAGGAAAATAAGTGATTGTGGGAAGGATTTGGCTTGTCCGTGAAGATTTGCAGCCAAGGATGGATGTGTGGTTAGATAAACTGATTAAGATCGATTACATTGTAATAGCTTATAAGGCAAACTCTCATTGAATCGAATCCTCTGTGAAATAAATAATCAGTCTATCTCTTATCATACCGACCCCAATGTACTCGCATATTGACTCTAACAAACGAATCACATAATTAAACGAACTGAATTTTTATAGGATAAGGCCTTAAAACGAACCAAATGGTGTAGAAAATTTCAGCAACCTCACTGGATTTAGAGTCCGGGTTAGGTTGCTTTAAGTTGGTATTAGAGAATGTTTGATTCTGAGACTAATTGGGTTATGTGGATACACCACTCATCCGGATCGGGTCTCACAGTAGTTTAGTCTAGGATGCATATATGTTGCGGTGGTTTGCTAACATGTTTTATTCTAGGCTGGAAAAAAAGTAAAACCGGAAAGGGAAGGAAATCTAAGGGAGTGGCTGAATCAAGTGAAGCAGATGCTGATGGAGTTGATCCATTGAACTCAAGTCCAATCGGAACTGAGATTGGACAGACTGATGGGCGGGGGGCGGCCAAAATCAGCATGAAGAAGGCGTGGAATCCTCTAATGCGGCTCATAACTTGGCTCCACCGGGTGGAGCGATTGAGGAAACTGAGGGACGAATGGATCAAGGTATGTGGTATGTCCCTGGAATGGTTGTGTCTCACTAGATCACTTGAAGGTTAGTGTCTTCAAGCATATCAAGCTCTCCCTTGCTCACACCCTTTCCCAGCTTCTTGCTGGTCCTAATATCATGAAAGATAACATCATTAGGACGGAAAATAACCTTGAAATTAAGATCATTGGTTGCTCCTTTAACAGATAGTAAGGTAGATGTGATGGTAGGCATGTAAAAAGCTTGAGACTCATTTTCAAACAGTGAAATTAGAGTGATATGAATAAAAATTGAAATTTAAATAAGGACAGTCCAATCAATGATAACATCATACACTTTTTATGTACTAACTTAATGTTTGTATTAACTTACTATATGTTACTCTTCTTTTTTAAATATATTCTAATGTTTTCTTGGTCATTTAGTGAAGTTTGTATTGTCATTGTAAGATCTCTGAATTTTATTTGTTATCACCTACATATTTTAATTTATTTTAAGATCAGTTTTGTATCGTATCCTAAAACTTATAAAATAACCATATATCGTTTGGATTCGGGTTATATAAGAACGGTTCAGATATACCTAAAGTAAAATTTAAAATTTGAAAGCAAAACATAACAAATATATATTTATTTATATAGAACTTAGTATTTAAGATATTTATTTAAATTTTTAAATGCTTATTGTAAGATATCATATCAAAATAAATAGGAAATTGAATATTAAATTACATATATATATATATATATATATATATATATATATATGTGTGTGTGTGTTTCAAATGTTTATATTTTATATTAATTTGGACACTAAGATCAATTTCTTCGGATATTTTTTAGATTTTTTTTTATTTTTTGGGTTTTCGGATTCGACTAATAACACTTCGGGTCTCGATATGTTTTATAACATCCTACAACACCCATTCAGATATTTTTACATTTCAAATCAAGTACAAATCAAATTTTTCGGTTTGAGTTCGGTTTGGATTTCGAGTTACGAATTTTATGTCCACTCCTAGTTACACATATCAAAATCTGATCAGTTATCATTATCTTTATTCATTTTAAGCACATTGTATAATAGTTTTTGGATGAGTTTTTAATGAGTTTTTTTAATTTAATAGCAATATACTCCAAATTTTTGTTGAATATATACTTTCAAGTATTTACATCTGATATACCTTGTTATTTACCAGTTTTAGACCTTATTTGGAGTTTCTTATTTGTGTATGGACTGTGTTTTAGAGTTTTTATAGGTTCAGGTACGTTTTAGAGCATTATGGAGATCATAGAGCTTGTTAAAGTATTTAGAAGAGATATCCAGTAGATGTTCACATTCAGCTAAGTACGAGTTGAAGTCAAGCATGACCATCGATCAACGGAACATCCTTGTTGTTGATCGACGGCCCACTCGCAGAGTAATGGCCGACTCCAAGCCCAAGTCAAAATGAATTACGAGAATGCCCCTAGACGAGTTCTGACCTAGTTTATATGGGTTTTGCCATTGTTTAGGCATAGGGAGACCGGCTTTTAGTTTTCTTGCATTGAGTTTTTAGTAGTTTATGGAAGAAGATATGAACTCCTTCAGAGATTTGTATTGGAACCCCATTTATTATTCTATGCATTATATTATTCACTTCATCATGTTTCTTTGATCATGTCTTAGTAATTCACTTGTTATATTTAGGGTTCTTAATGGTACTGATGAATTAACCCCAAAATAGGATTGCTACGATGAAGAGATATCAATCTTTGGAATTGTATTTAATGCTTGCGTTCTAGAGTAGATAACTAGAAACATGAACTTAGGACATGGACAACTACGAGAGTATGTTATGTGTCATAATTGATTCCTTTGAACTAGGTTGTTAGATGCATGCAAGAGCTGGTCTAATTAACATAGTGGATGAACTTCATGTCTAATTAGCGTCGATCGACATTAGGCCTTAGCCGTCGATCGACGGTACACTTATATGTCCGCATACGAGAGTTAGAACAAGATGGGGTCGTTAGTTAACATTTATTGTTCTCGCAAATTAATAATTCCATGCATCCTATCCATTATAATTCACTTGCCATAAACCCTAAATCTACTGTTTTTCCCTATTTGCATTCGCTTTGGTATTTTAGATAATTTCTTATTGCTGATAGACGTACAATAAAAACCACTATTTATATTTTGCAAACTTAACCATTAGATTTATAATAAATCTATTTTGTGTCTTCGCTCTCTGTGGATTCAATTCCTAAGTAATGCAATTTGACATCTCTTGGCAAGAGTAATTCGTAGGGTTAATTTGATAGATTGCATTATTAAGAACACAAACCTTAACATGCACGCTGTCAAATTTGGTGTTGTTGTCGGGGAGCAAGGATCGCCATTAGATTTATTTTATAGGTTTAGTCTAGGCTTTTTCATTAATGCAATTTACTAATAATGTTTTTTTATTGTCTTTTAGGTGCATGTCCAGCAGTACCAGACGCAACAAGAACCATGCATTACTCTTCTCAGAACCAATTGTAATCGAACGCTCTATTTAAAAAAGTATACGTCAAGCATCGAGCGACATCAACATTTAACCGCCGGCCGACGCTTCTTCAAGAGTTCAGATGGTTGCGACTTTAGTTTTGGTTCGAGATGATAGAGGAGACCTGTATGACCTCGAAGGTCATCTGCGTAATGCAACATGTCAAAGAATTGATGATCAGGGGGCTGCAATCCCTGAACCAGAAGTAGAAGCAGACGATGCAGTAGTTCGACCTGAAGTTAATACCCAAGCTACTCAACAGACACTAGCAAACTACAATAGTCCATACCAGTTCTATGCTAACAGATCCATTATTAGTTCTCCAGCTTTATAGATGAACGACTTTGAGATCAAACAGTCCTTCTTCGCACTTGTTGCGCAGATACCCTACCATGGATCACGACATAAGCATCCAATGGATCATATGGAGCGGTTTGAGGAGCTTGTATCTGCTATTAAATCCATGGAGTCCCTGAGGACTATCTGTTTTCTAAGCTCTTCAAGTACTCACTTACTGGAGAGACTTCACATTGGCTTAAGCAGCTACCGCCAAGATCTCTGGAATCCTGGACAGACATCAAAAATGCGTTCTTGCGCAATTTCTTTGATGATGCACGAGCAGAAGACTTGACAAGCAAAATCGCCACATTCACACAGAAAATGGAGAAACATTCAGAAGCTCTTGGTTCAGACTCAAGTCCTACCAGAGAGACTGCCCACACCATGGTTTCAACGAGGTGCAGCTACTAACACCTTCTTTAGAGGTATTGATTTTCAGTACAAGATGGCTTTAGACACAACTAGTGAAGAGAATTTCAGCAATAAGAATCCAGAATAAGCAACAAAGCTTATTGAGAACTTGACGTCTAACAAGAAAACTGATTATGAGAAGTGAATGTTTTTGGTGGAAACGGTTTCCAGAGACAGGAGAATTAGAGCTACAACAGAAACTTCTATGATGGCAGCAGGAGCAACTACAACCAGAGTTCACAGCAGCAGAGGCCCAGCTACAACAACAGGACCTTTGGATCTTCTTATCAAAACCAACATCCAGAGACTCAGAAGAGCAAGTTAGAAGCTATGGTTGACAGAGTATTGGAGAACAAGCTGAAGATGACTGTGAATTTCAGTGGAAAGATAGATGCTCTGTACATCAACCTCAACACAAAGTTTGAGACTCTCAACACTCATGTCAAGAAGTTGGAGAATCAAGTGGTCCAGACAAGTGAGGCCGTATAGAGACATGAGACTCTGATTAAGGAGAAAGAGAAAGCTGGTCAGAAACACCACGTCAGTGCACTGATATGTGATGATTGTTGGCAAGAGGTGAAGAGAGAACAGCTCCAAGAGGGAGATTTCCGAGTAGAAAGTGTTATGTCTTTCGAGGGTTCGCACTGGTTTTGATCGACACCCATTCTTGTGCATCGATCGACGGAACCCTTAGAGTCTGTAGCTTTGTGTGAATCTTCGAGATGTCAACATCTATCGACGGTATTTAACAGCAGAACCAGTTCGTCTATCAAGTTTGAATGCAAGATTATTTGTCAGACATCCAAGTTTGGAGACTCCAGAGCAGAATGCTGATACACCTGAGCAAATGGAATTCATAAAGACACTCCAGAAGGAAGCAAAAGATTCCTAAACATCTTCATAGAGAAGTAACTGACAAAGAGATGGATGGATTTGCCAAAAGAGTTTTTAAAATTCCTCTAGATACTCATGATGAAGCGTACTGTACTCATAGATTGTGGATGTTTTTTCAGAGAATCCAAGGAGACATATGAGGACATATAGATCATGTTCAATGGCCTCAGAGAGAAGCTGAAGTAGAGGATCACTCTCAAGAAGAAAAGTGACCCTGGAAAGTTTGTGGTTCCATGTTTTGTCAAAGGCCACGAGTATCCCAATGCCCTCCGCGATACTGGATCAGCAGTTAGCATCATGCCTACAGCTTGGGAAGAGAAGCTGGGCCTGAAAGTGGAGCCTTCTAGTGATTCATTCACTTTTATGGACTGTTCCAAGGTGAATTCAGGAGGGATAGCCAGAGACGTCCCAATGCAGATTTGAAACACCTTAGTCCAAGTGTACTTCCATGTGATGGATATCAAGAATGACTGGAGAATGACTGGAAGTCTTCCTTACTCTGTGTAAGAGGATTCATGGCCATAGTGGGAGCTATCTGCGAAATGAAGACAAACATGTTGTAGCTATTCTTAATAGATTCAAATAATTTTTATGAACCTGTTAAAGTCAAGAACAAGACTACCCTGATATAAGTGGGTGAAGATCCAAGTTTGATTGCCACATGTTTCTGAGATTTTAAGCACATGGAGGAGTCGAATGATGGAGCATTGATCAACACCCATCCAAGACAATCGGTCGACATGGACAAAATTCAACAATCGTTCGACACCCACCCTTCCGTATCGATCGACACTCACCATCCTGATTTAGAATATGATCCAACTAACCAAGAGTATTGATGAAGACTACAAGGAAGAATAAATTATTGAGTATCGTGGTCTTGTCAAGGAAGAAGCATGTCTTATTTCCACATGATTTTCTGATTTTGAGAAAAAGAAAGAGTTTGCGGATATAACATCGTTCGATACCAAACTTCAAAAATAGTTTGACGGTCTCAGCATACAACAATCGGTCAATTTCAAACCTCAACCATCGACCGAAACTAATGCCACAGATCAAAACGAAGAAGACAGTCCAGAAGATATTGTCTACACTGAACAATAATACTATGAGTTGGCACCAGAGACCACCAACCCAGATTACACATAAATTTACCCAGAAGAAGCAGTTGAGCTCGAAACATTTGAGTTCTGGAAGTCTAGAGGCTTCAGACGGTTGAACGAAGCTAAAGCTCCGGCATCGTTCGATAAGACACGTCTACCATCGGTCGACGGTCTCACCGGATATGGATCCAAAGGTTTTGACAACAACAAATGAAGAAGATTTCGTTGGCAGAAAAGAGATGAGTATGGAATTTACAGAGATGAGAATGGCAATGCACGTGCCATGGATGGTAGAATCATTAATGTGTCTAAGGAGGACATCATGGAGATTTTTGAGAGAGCAAACACGCATGAATATACTCATCTATGGTTGCCTAAGCATGCAGCAGACATTCGCAGCACCAGACCAGACACACCAACTTACATCACACAAGAAGTTGACAACATGGTACAAAGAATTTACAAAGCCCAGGAGATGATTACGAATGACTAGTACAAGAGGCTTGATGACCTGTACCACCCGTTAAACAACAATATTGGCTGGTTAACCACGTGCATGGAAGAGATGAAGCAGAAGATGGACTACAATCATCAGATTATTCAACAACAACAGTCGATTGGAGCAGTTAGTTCATCATTGACCGACGGCAACACTAGACCATCGATCAATAGTCATCACACAACATTTCGGTAGAGGCTGGTAACAGAGACGTTATTAGAAGACAAGCTTTATGGAGTATACCTTTCTCAAGACTGGATGAGGAATATTATCTACCATAGATTAGATGATATTTCAGAGCCCACATATGCCAGGTTTAACGCGCTGACAGAATGCATTCAAACACTCTAGGAAAGGATGAGTACAATGGAGATTTCTCAGATAAGAGTGGACAACCAAAGAACCAGAGGAGGAGAAGCTGTGAGGAGATTCATCAGTGCATGGTTTTGGACAGACAAAGAGTATGTGGATACATGCTTTCTACATTGGTTCGATGAACCTCCTTACTAGTCCAGAAGTCCAAACGTTGAGCTTAAGACTATAACCAAACGCTGATTGACAGGTAGCCCACTGTGTAGTAAGTTTTCATTTAGTTTTTCATTATTTAGTTATTAATTACAGTTTTTATTTAATTATTTTAGGTTTTTAAGGAAGGAGTAGAAAATTTCGAAACCACCATCGGTCGATATCAACACTTCACCATTGGATGGTTTACCATCGGTCGATGACTTGGATGGTTTACCATCGGTCGACAATCATCACTCACCATTGGTCGATACTCCTTACGGAGTTTGGTAACTTTGACTTTCTCTCTACCTTTTACTTATGATTTAGTTTTTCTCTTAACCGAACCGGACGAGATAACAGTGGGGATAATGTTATTTAAGTTTGGGGGAGGTTTTCTGATGCTTTTACTTATTTTGATATTTTATTTGTTATATTTAATTAAGTTTTTTGTAAAGTTTTTATTGAGTCAAGAAGGAGATTATGATCAGAACTTATTTATTGACTAACCACACTATAACACCGCTCTTAGACTTGTTGATTGCAGAGATTACTAGATATGCCAAAGTGGATCATCTGCTATTATATCGCACTTACTAAAAAAGTTTGAAGAAACCAAAGCTGACATCCAACCTAATACTGACTATTTGTTTGCTTTGGGGTTTGACATACATTGGATCGGATTCCTTCTGCAAGTTTGTAAGGTACCAATTTGTGTATTTCTGATTCCCTTCTCCCTCTCTCTCTCTCTCTCTCTCTCTCTCTCTCTCTCTCTCTCTCTCTCTCTCTCTCTCTCTCTCTCTCCCTCTCTCTTCAGCGTCTATCAAAAGAAAAAATTGACATGATTTCTTGGAAGATGCAGAGGGGTAGGTAAATTACATGTGACCCCTTTATTCTAATTTAGAAATAAATGATCACACATTGTTGGAAACGAGGGATATGTACATTACCGATGACCCCACTATTCGCCTACAATTTTGCCCAAAAAAAAAGCGAAAATAAGATGGCAAGATGGATTGTATCAGAATCATTGTCCATTGAGTTTGAGATTTCAAAAGATCCAGAGAATAGAAAAAAAAGGAAGAAAGAGATCAGAAAAGACTTTATACATGTGTATGCAGATTTGCAGGAGTGGAACCCATGTCTCCTTTGATCGATACTCCCAAGGTAAAGCATGGACTTTATATTTATGCAAAGAAATGAGATCAATAGAGAGGTGAGTCAAATTAGTGTTTGTTGAGTTGCTGACATAATGGATTTGGTTGCTGCACTAGGATATGGCATATAGAGTTTCTCTTTGATTGACATTATTTGATGTGATTGCAATATAGTAGGGGTGAAAATTATACTTATACATTATATGTGAGTCCCCACTTTTCAAACCTCTTTCACAGGTTACCTTTGTTTTGCTTGAGGAAAAGCAAAATGTTAAGTCTGGGAGAGTTGATATACATTATTATTTACCAGTTTTAGACCATCATTTAGACCCTATTTGGAGTATATTATGAGTGTTTGGATTGTGTTTTAGAGTCTTTAGAGGTCCAGTTACGTTTTGGAGCATTATGGAGATCATGGAGCTTGTTAAAGTATTCAGAAGAGATATCCAGTAGATGTTCGCATTCAGCTAAGTACAAGTTGAAGTCAATCATGACCATTGATCGACGGAACATCCTTGTTGTCGAGTTGAACTTCAAGCTCAAGTCAAGAAAAATCATGAGAATGTCTTTAGACGAGTTTTGACCTAGTTTATATGGGTTATGCAATTATTTAGGCATATGGAGACCACATTTTATTTTACAGCTTTTAGTTTCTTGCATTGAGCTTTTTAGTAGTTTAGGGAAGAAGATGTGAACTCCTTCAAAGATTTGTATTGAAACCTCATTTATTATTCTATGCATTATATTATTCAGTTCATCATGTTTTCTTTGATCATGTCTATGTAATTCACTTGTTAGATTTAGCCTTCATAATGGTACTGATGAATTAGACCCAAAATAAGATTGCTAGGATGAAGAAATATCAATCTTTGGAATTGTGTTTAATGCTTGCGTTCTAGAGTATCTAACTAGAAACTTGAACTTAGGACATGGACAACTACGAGAGTAGGTTATGTGCCATAATTGATTTCATTGAGCTAGATTGTTAGATGCATGCGAGAGCTGGTCTAATTAACATAGTGGAAGAACTTCATGTCTGATTAGCCTTAGCCGTCGATCGATGGTACGCTTCTCTGTCCGCATACGAGAGTTGGGACAAGAGGGGGTTGGACTATTTAACATTTATTATTCTCCCATATTAATAATTTTCTGCATCATATCCATTATAATTCATTTGTTAGAAACCCTAGATCTACCGTTTTCCCACATTTGCATTTGTTTTAATATTTTAGATAATTTTCTATTCATGATAGACTTACAATAAAAACCACTATTTGTAGTTTTCCTAGATTAACCATTAGAGTTATAAATAATCTATTTTGTGCCTCACTCTCTGTAGATTTGATTCCTAAGTACTCCAATTTGACATCTCTTGGCAAGAGTTGTTCTTAGGGTCAATTCGATATATTGCATTATTAAGAACACAAACCTTAACTCGCACGATGTCAACATCCATTATCTATGATTCTATGTAGGGTTGGGCATTTTACCCGTTAAATTTGCTTCGATTTTGTTATTCATTTCGACTCAATCCAAAAAATCCAGATATCCGTAAGTCTTTGAAGAAAAACAAATATTAAAAATCAGTATCCGTTAAAAATGAAGCAAATCAAAAATACTAAAATATTAAGAGGCGGATATCCGATCCGCTCCGACTTTTATACCAATACATGTACATCTACAATTAAATATAATGTTTAAATGTATATTTTATATAAATATTTATTTTAAAATATATTTTTATTTATAAAATACATATAAAATATTAAATTAAGAAAGGAATATAATTTTTCATAAAAATTACAATTTTCTAAATTATGTGTTTTATCAAAATAATTATTTCATTATAAAATAGTATTGAACATATAGTTCCAATAATTTTTACTTTCGGTTTATTATTATGTAAAATATATTTTTTAAACAAACATACATAGTTTTTAAGATTTACTTGTATTAAGCAAATTATATGAGATATCCGCAAATATTCGTAAACATCTAAAAAAAATTGGATATCCAAATATCCGTATTTCTTCAAAGCAAAATAAATAAATAAAATTAAATATCCGTAAAATACAAAGCAAATCACAAACAACAAAAATTATGACACTATTTTATTAGTGCCCACCCCAATCGTATTTCAGGTATAAAAAGTGTAAAAGGAAAACCGTGGTGTATTTGGACAACCCTTGATTAATGTGAAACGAACAAACCACAGATAGCTATGCCAGGTCATATAAGCAAAAGTTCCTTTTCCTTGCAAAAAGTTTTTAAAGTTTCTGTAACATCTCATTTTAAAATTATGAGAAGGCCATCAACATTTATTATCAATGTCGTTGTGTATGAAGGATTTAATTGCAGAAACGCGCTAGTGTTTTGTGCCAAAATCGTCAACATATGCACACGGCATACGCTAGACTACTGAAACAGTGTCGGTCCTATTTTTCTTTTTTGAACTTACCACTATTCTACAACGATTTGATTGGTCCTATTCTTTTTCATTTGCTTTTCCTGGTAAGTTTAACAGAACATTGGGTGAAAAAAACAGAAAAAGAAACAAAACGAGGATTGATTCTTGTGGCAGATTTGACTTTTCTTCGGTGTTTCCTTCTTAAGATTTAGACAATTTTGTGGTCTTTCGTTTAGTACCCCACCATGAAAGTTACTCAAGTGTTTTCAAAATACTGCTTCATTGCTTGATTGATTAAACAAATAAAAATATTTATCAACAAAGTTATAGTATCCAATGTTTAGATTCTTATATGATAACCCGTATTGATAATAACTGATACTGATTTTGAAATAGAAAAAACTGAAGCATTTATGTTAAAAATAGTTTTATTTGAATGATTTCCAGTTTTCAACTAATCGATTATGTTAACTCATTTACGATAAAAAAAATTGTTTGTAGTTTTTCACTGCAAAACTCCATATATTACTGAATTATTAATTTATGTTTGCGTTAACAGTTATTAATAATGTACGTTTTCACAATATAGAATAAAAAAATTGCCAAAGTGCACTTCAACACTTTTTTTTGTGCAAACAACATTTACAAACATCACACCTCGCATTTTCACATTTCCTAGACATTATTTAAAAAATAATTTGACACATGTCATTTTTATTAAAAAAATCAACTAATATACTAGAATTGATGACATGAATTATATCTAATATGACATGACAATTACATTAATATTATTTTTTTCTTTCGGTAAACTTTTTAGAATATAAAAATAATTCAAAATTATCACCAAAAAATATATATTAAATATGACATTAAATAATATAATAAATATGAAATATTTTATAAATTTCAAAATGATATTTACTCTATTTTTATAATTCTACAAATTTTACTGGAAAACAAAATTTTCAAAATTTTATACAATTTTCTAAAAATATAAATTTTTAATCTAACACCGTTTGTTTCCTTTTCATATTTATAAATTTTTAATTTTATTTAATTTTGTTTTTTTGATAGTTATAAAAGATTTCATATCAATTTTTTTTTCAAATCAAACTATACAGATTGATTTAATATATTTTAACCAAAGGAAATAAATCAAAATCTATCTAAAATGGTAATTTTTTAAATATACATATATATATAGTTGAAATAAATCAAAATGTTTATTTTATCTTATAAGTTTAATTAAATTAAACTTTCTATTAAATTATTGGTATGAAAATAATATAATGAAGTCTTCAATATTAACAAAATTTAATATTTAAATTTACAGTTTTTATTGCTGCCAAGTGCCATGGGACGGGAAAATACCAAGTTAACTTTTATTTGTTTACTTAAATTTATTTTTATTAACCATCAATATGTAATAGAGTGTATATAGCTAGTCAGTATCAAAAGGTATTGTGTTTATAAAATTGTATTTAGCTGTGGTGGAATGCATGTGCCGAAAGTTTACTTTTTGTTTTTTCTTCTTTTATTGAATTTATAGTTAGTTTACAATGAGTTTATGTTGACTAAAATGGATGTGTCGAAAAGTCATACCAACCCATCTATCATAAAAGTTTCCAATCATCAATCTACGCCAAAAATCCAATTTAATTACTCTACTACATCTCTTAAAACTATATTTATCTCAGTAGACTTTTTTGTTTTTAAATTCATACCGTTATCGGTCAGACTTGCTACTAGATCTGAAAATCTTAATGGATGGTTCGATTTAGGTTAGGTATTTTAATTGTTAAATTTGATTTGATTTGATTTTTTTATTTGAATCAAAAAATTCAAATATCTCTAAATCTTTAGATCAAAACAAATGGTAAAATTCAATATCGTTAAAAACAAAACAAATCATAAATATTAAAATTATAGACAAGTATATGTTCCCCTCCGCTTTATACAAATAGATATATATCTACAATTAATTATAAATTTTAAATATAATTTTTTATTTAATTATTATTTTAACATATAATATAAATTATTTTATTTATAAAATTACTTATAAAAGTATTCTATTAACAGAAGTATATACAAGCTTTATAAAAACTAACATTTTCTAAAATATTATGTATTATAAAAAATAATTAATTAAAAAAATCATGGAACGTATAGTTTAACTAAAAATTTTATTTTATACCGTGAAAAGATATCTTTGAAAAAATGTTTAGTTTTTTTTTCTAAATTTACTTGTACTGAATATAGTAGATGAGATATCTGTAAATATTCGCAGATATTTGAAATATTCACAAATATTTGTAAATTATCTGGATATCCGGAAAACCAAATATTCTATTTTTAGAAGTAAAATACATTAAAAGTTAGACATCCATAAACTACAAAAGCAAATCAAAATACTGAAATCCGTAAACTATGAAACAAATCAAAGTACATCCGTGTCCACCCTTGTTCAATTAATATCCATGTCAATATGGATTGAGTAACGACTCTCACCATTTAAGCTTATTTTCATATTTCTACTCTTGAAATATTCTTGAATAATAAGGATCAAAATTAGTTTTTGACAAACGAGTACGAGTTTTTATATTTTCAAACTGAATCAGTATCATATACTTCGAAGCTTAGATATAAGTTTGGGATATAAATGATCACTGCGTATAACAATGTTTAATAGCGTATTAACGCATCCCTTATTCTAACAACTAAACTTCTGAATTAAAATACCTTGTCCTTGCATAACAAAAATAGGTAATGACGTAAAAGGAGATAATTCCTCCGTATTATGTTTTAGCTTTTACTTTTATATAAAAGATTGGTGTTTTGGTTTTAATTAATGTAAGAATATTTTATATTCTATGTGACCTATGTATCTATTGGTTTAATATAAGGTTCAAGTTCATATTAATGTTTTTTATATATTCTAATATAAAAGACGATACCGTGATAGATCGGTTTCGAGTAATGAATTAGAATACGAGTGTATTGATAACCCTCCTACTTTACCTTATATTTAAATGTCCTTAATCTCATGATTGTATACATATATATTATACATATTAAATTATGGTATATAATATATATGAGTATATATTGTTGGTTGTGTTACGGTTATTATGTCAAAGAGTTATGTTGGTATGTGGAAAAACACACAACTTTTTGACCAATATAAAAAAGACATAGTGCATTGTCTTTTCATGCACGTAAGAAAAAGAGTCTTTTCTAAAACACACAATAACAATACTGATCACAAAAGGAGAGATTAAAAGGAAGGTTTGTGATTTCTTGTCCATCAAAGAAATCACCAAGAAGGAAAAGGTTAAAGGGGAAAACATCAAGAGGTGGGATTGCATCCAAGCATCGATCAATGTTAGTGTTTTTACCATCTTTAGAAATCTGTTAAGATTGAATTAATGCAAATCTAGATTAAGGTCTTGGTGTTAAAATAAATTAACAATTAATGCATTTTATTTGAAAACTAAAACATAAATTAAAATCTAAAAATATAATCGTAAAAATTATTGGAAGCAAGTAAAATTAACAAAAAAATAAAATAAGAACAAATAATTAATTAATTAAAAATATTCATTTAATTTTATTAATACATGTACAAATAATTAAAACATTAACTTTTAAATCTAGAAGGAGTAAATTCTTTTCACGTTGTTATGTTGTTTACTTTGTATTAAATGTTCTAGTTACATAATTACTTTATAATTAACATTTATAATTAGAGAAATTATCAAAACTAACACATACTTAATAAACTTTTTATCTTTATTTTAATCACATTTAATTTTAATTTTAAAGAGATAAATAGATACTTATAATTTTAGGGTTAACTAACTTAGATTTAATATTTAATTATGGGAGATAGAATTTTGGAAGACCATGATTTATAATTTTTAAATAATATAAATTTAAATATTTTTTTTTAAATAATTTTTTGAAAAAAAAAATTTCAACTTCAAAAAAAGTTTGAAAAAAAAATTGGAAAAATTTATTAAAAATTATAAAAAAATTTGAATTTAAAAATTTATAATTCAAAACTTAAAAAATATTTTTATTGTATTTTTGTTTATTTAACTAATTATTATATTCATAAATTAAAGACATAAATATTTTTTTACTAATCAAATTTTTTATACAGATATTTTGAAAATATACATTTAAAAAAAATAAATATGAATAATAATACTAAATAACAAGTAAAAGTGAAATTTTCCAAATAACTATTAACTAGTCAGATTGGCTATGGGGAAAGCATACAGACTCACCTACTAAATATATATTTTTTTTTAAAAAGAAAAAAAGAAGGAAAAATCAATGTGTGTATGGGATTCATTTCAAAATTGAATGGTTAGATAATCAAGGACGTCAGAATGACAAGTATTATTAAATTGAACCGACAATCATGGTTAGATCATAAATCATAGTCTAGTGAAGTAGATTATATATCATCATTACCCGCATTAATTCAGACTACAATTTTATCTAACTTTCTCTATCTGAAGATCATATCAGATTAATGGTAACCAATATTCTAGAAATCACTAAGAGACAACTAACCATTTTATAAAAGATTTAATTTAACAGAATTATACTAATTGAATCAATTTAAACTGTTTTAAAACAAGAGAAAATTGATAAATAATTGTAAAATTAATTTAAAATAGTTTAAGCTGATTTAAATTGTATTGAATTATAAAAAAATTGAGATTTATTGACTAAGATGAAGTTTACGCGTTGTCCATGTTGTATATGATTAGTGATAACAAACCAGAATTCTGAAACGTATTTGTTGTTCTCAGTGTTTTTATTCAATGACAAAAGAACTCTTTAAATAGAGTCTGAGATACAAACTAAGTTCCTAAACTTATTCCATAAAAAACTCAAAGACAACTCGTTCAACTCCTACAAAGTAGGAATCCTTATTGCAACTACTTCGACTAAGTCACACAAAGCTTGTGACACACTCCTAGCCGTTGGACTTTATTCTTCAATTCCTCCCCTAAACTAGAACAGCTCCATGTCCAGTTTACTTATCCTTTGAACTAACTCCCAACTTCGTTCTCAGCTTCTCGAACGTCTCCAACTTCACAGCCTTCGTCATGATGTCTGATGCTTGCTCCATCGTAGAACAGTAACTGAGTTTAATTATCCCATCATTCACCAAGTTCCTTAGAAAGTGATACCTGACATGTATATGTTTACTCCTCCCATGTAATACCAAGTTCTTGGACAGCTTAATTGTGGAACTGTTGTCACAATACAGTGTTATTCCTCCATCCTGAACAACTCCCATTTCTTCAAGAACATTCTTCAACCAGATTGCTTGGCACGCTCCGTATGCAGCAGCAACGAACTC
The DNA here is from genome assembly GCA_905132885.1 of Moricandia moricandioides. Taxonomy (NCBI): domain Eukaryota; kingdom Viridiplantae; phylum Streptophyta; class Magnoliopsida; order Brassicales; family Brassicaceae; genus Moricandia; species Moricandia moricandioides. Next base: position 163,834 of record CAJHQQ010000595.1, read on the forward strand.
TGCTTCCGTTGTTGATAAAGTGACTATCGGTTGCTTCTTTGAGGCCCATGAGACTGCTCCCCCACTCAACATGAATACATAGCCAGACGTACTCTTTCTATCATCCATATCACCTGCATAATCACTATCAGCATACCCCACCAATTCTTTCTCTCCTCCCCGCCTGTATTGAATTCCAAGCTCGGTAGTTCCTTGTATGTATCTCAGGATTCTCTTGGTTGTAAGCATGTGTTGATCCTTAGGTTTCTCCATGTATCTGCTCACCAAGTTCACAGAAAATATGATATCTGGTCTTGTCACAGTTAGATACCTCAAACTTCCCACCAATTGTTTGAAAGTTGTTGAATCTACTTCATCTCCTGCACCTTCCTTTGACAACTTGTGACCTGGTATAATCGGGTTTCTCACTGAGTTACAGCTCTCCATACCAAACCTCTGCAAGATCTCCATTGCATATTTTCGCTGGTTAATAAAGATACCATCTTCATCTTGAATTACCTCCACTCCTAGAAAGAATCTCATTCTCCCAAGGTCTGACATTGAGAATTCTTTCATCATAGATGCTTTGAACTTTTCAAGAAGAGATTCAGAATTACCAGTGTAGATGAGGTCGTCTACGTAAAGGCTCACCATCAAGACTTCTTCTCCTTCTTTCTTCAAGAACAAAGTGTGCTCGCAATAGCATCTCTCAAAACCTTCCTTCACAAAATAGCCTTCTATTCGATTGTACCAAGCTCTTGGGGCTTGTTTTAAGCCATAGAGAGCTTTCCTTAGCTTATACACCTTGCTTGCTTCATCTTGTACTTCAAACCCCTCTGGCTGCTCTACATAAACATCTTCTTCCAACTCTCCATGTAGGAAGGCACTCTTGACATCTAACTGAAAGATTTCCCAACCTCGTTGAGCAGCCAAGGCGAGGATGACTCGAACTGTATCCCACCTTGCAACAGGTGCAAAAACCTCATGAAAATCCAACCCAAACTTCTGATGATAACCCTTTGCCACCAACCTGGCTTTATACTTATCAACTTCACCTCTCTCGTTCAGTTTTGTTTTGAAGACCCACTTCACTCCTATGACTTTACACCCTTTGGGTTGATCCACAAGCTCCCATGTGTTGTTTTCTTCAATGGAGTTGATCTCTGTAACCATTGCTTCCCTCCATCTTTCTTCTCTAACTGCATCGGCAAAGTTCTCAGGATCCCCTACACCAACGTACATTGCATTTATCTCTTCTTCATCGTCTTCTATGAAGAGACTTGCATGTCCAGCAACATAATCCTTCATCCAAGTGGGTGCTCTCTTTATTCTTCCTCCTGATTCCCTTTGAACTCCTCCACTCGAGCTTCCTGTTTGAGTGTCTATATTTGTCTCAGCTCTTTCATCTGTTGGTGGAGCATCGTTTCTTTCTTCTCTCTGATCCTCCGTTACTGCCTCTGGCTCTGTTTCTTCTTCTTCCCATACGTGCCCATCCTCTTGTTGATTCTCCTCCCAGTTCCATCCTTTTTCTTCATCGAACCGAACATCTTTGCTCACTATAATCTTCTTTGAATCTGGATCATATAGGCGATATGCTTTTGATTCCTTACTCACTCCAAACAGAACACATCGTATGCTTTCTCGTCTAACTTGATTCTTCTCTCGTATGGAACAAGTGCAAAGGCTAGACATCCAAAGGTTCTGAGATGTGCTATAGACGGCTTATGATTGCTCCATCTCTCTTCTGGTGTTACATCTCCTAGAGCCTTTGATGGACTTCTATTCAATATATGAACCGCGTATCGAGCTGCCTCTGGCCAGAAGTGTCTCGGCACCGACTTCTCCAACAACATACAGCGTGTCATGTTCATCACCGTTCTGTTTTTTCTTTCAGCTATCCCGTTTTGCTGCGGCGTATACGCGGCTGTGAGCTGCCTCCTTATTCCCTTCTCCTTGCAGTAGTCATCGAAAGCCTTGGAGTTGTACTCTCCCCCTCGATCTGATCTCAAGCACACGAGCTGTTGTCCAAGCTCTCTCTCAACTTCAGCTTTAAACTCCTTGAATATATGTAGAGCTTCTGATTTCTCTGAAAGAAAATAAGACCAACATTTGCGGCTGTAGTCGTCTATAAAGTTGATCATGTACCTCTTCTTGCTCGTAGAAATAGGAGTTATTGGTCCACATATGTCAGTGTGAACCAGTTGGAGTCCACGACTTGCCTTCCATGAACTCGTCTTTGGTATGCTTTCCTTTATCTGCTTCCCTTTCATGCATATCTCACATACTCCTTCCACTTCTTCATGATTAAGGCACGGTAGTCCATTGACCATGCTCTTCTCACTTAGCATCTTCATTCCCGTGTGACTCAAGTGTCCAAGCCTCCTGTGCCACAAATTCATTGTCTTTCCTTCGGTTACTTGAAAGCACTTGCCTTCTTCATTCTTCACTGTAGCCAGAATCATAAACATTCTATTCTTGCTCATGATTGAGTGCATGATGAGCCTTCGTTGCTCCTTATGCCATATCTCACACAGGTTGTCCTCAATGATGATCCTGAGTCCCTTTTGCTGCAGCTGCCCCACGCTGAGAAGGTTGTTTTTGAGTCCTAGTACGAAGTACACTGACGTGATTGTTTGTCTTGTACCGTTGATCTCAAGCTTGAGCCTACCTTTTCCTTCTACGCTCATCCTTCGGTCGTCTCCAAGCTTCACAGTGTGTCTGAATTTATCGTCAAACTCAGTAAACCACTCCCTAGTTCCACACATGTGATTGCTACACCCTGAGTCCAGAAACCACATATGTTCCTTTTTTTCGTTTGTGATCTCTACATGTGCCATCAATAAAACTTCTTCCTCTTCTAGCTCCGCATAATTTGCATTCTTTTCCCACTCTGGACATTCATTCTTGAAATGTCCCTTCTTGTGGCACTTGTAGCATTCCACATGTTCCTTGTTGAAACTTGTATAGCCTCGTCCTCTCCCTTGGTAACTTCCACGTCCCCTAGACTGACTTATTCCTCTGCCTCTTCCTCCATTTGGTTTCCATTGGCCTTCAATCTTCAGGGCGTGTTCTTCTCCAACGTGCCTGATCAGCTTCTGCTCATGAACCATCAGTGAACTCTGCAGCGCATCCACTGTGAGTTCCTTGATGTCGTTGGATTCTTCAATGGCGCACACTACGTATGTGAACCGCTCAACCAGTGTCCTTAGGACCTTCTCAACCACCTTTGAATCAGACATTTCTTCTCCCAAGTTGCGCATGTCATTCACCACAAGCATCACCCTTGAGAAGTACTCAGTGATTGTCTCCCCTTCCTTCATCTCGAGGATCTCAAAGTTACGCCTCAGTCTCTGCAGCTGTGCGCTCTGCACTCTCTGGTTTCCCTGATACTTTCTCTTCATTGAGTCCCATAACTCCTTGGCCGTGTCTTTCTCAGAATTGTCTTGAGGATGCTCTTGTCAATTGACGCAAACAGGTAGTTTTTTACCTTCAGATCCTTCAATGTCAGCTCCGCCAACTCACTTCTTTGTGCACCGGTGAGTACCACACCCCTCTCCGGTTGAGTCACTCCGGTTTCAATGAGGTTCCACCACTCTTTTGACCTGAGGAGATTCTCCATGAGCATTGCCCCAATAGTCATAATCTCCATCAAACTTTGGAATGCTCAACAATGAATCTCTCTCACTCATTTTCACTCTTTGCAACAGGTTCGGAACAGGCTCTGATACCACTGTTTGTATATGATTAGTGATAACAAACCAGAATTCTGAAACGTATTTGTTGTTCTCAGTGTTTTTATTCAATGACAAAAGAACTCTTTAAATAGAGTCTGAGATACAAACTAAGTTCCTAAACTTATTCCATAAAAAACTCAAAGACAACTCGTTCAACTCCTACAAAGTAGGAATCCTTATTGCAACTACTTCGACTAAATCACACAAAGCTTGTGACACACTCCTAGCCGTTGGACTTTATTCTTCAG